>JAWZTI010000065.1:34451-68679 GCA_039880955.1 Chlamydomonas urium | reverse complement strand
AGCAGTGATTTGGTTGCTGATTTGAGGCCTTGGGGCCAAGCTGCCCCCCGCTGCTTGAGCGCGGGGGCCTTTCAGCCTCTCTTCCTGTCTTCCTGTGGTTCCCTTCTGTGCCGCTGCTTCCCTTGTTTCCCCCCTCCGCCAGTTCTGGTGGCTCCCTGTAACCCCCTCTGTCTGACAGGGGTTGTATGCGCCCTCGCGGTGCCCTAAACAACTGTAAAACACACCATTGTGCAGGGCAGCTGCTGTGGCCTAGTGCGCACCTGTGACTGCTGCCCACAGCATCCAACCCAGCAGCAACTGTCACAAAGTTGAAGTTGCTGAGGTTGCTGCTGGCAAGGCATGCCTTCAGGCTGCTGACACTGTGTACGCTCCTGTTGTCCTGTCCATCGGTGAAGGCCAGCAGGTAGCGGACAACCTGCTTACCGCCGATCAGAGCCCTAATGCTGCCCTGATGCAGCAGCTGCAGCGCCTTGTGCACGCCGTCACGAGCAGCTGTGGCGTATGAAGCTGCGAACGACATGGATGGACAAGGAGCAGGCATGTGGCAGTTGTAACAAGGCAGTTGTCAAAACACAGCCACACTACGAAGGTATGCGCTTTTAAGCCTTTTTAAGCAGCTGTGTCGCTGTCCGTTGCAACTGTATCGGTGCTGCACAAGGACACCCACTTGCTGCAGATCTGCGCGAAGACTCCTTGAAGGATTTAGCATTGAAGGCTGCGAGCGTTCCCTGCCAGGCCACCCTCGCGGTCTCGTTGAACGTGACAAAGTTCAGCTCATCGCTGCTGCACATGATCGGCGACCTGTATTCGGAGCAGTACGGCGCCGAAAGCTTGTCTCAGAACATATTCATATTTGCAAGAGCCTGGAGGGGGCAAGACCACTGACGACATTGGAAACACGTGCAATAGCTTCGCCGTCCCAGCCCTGTTGACAAGGGATTCCAACCTGCAAATCTCATCAATGCAGTCGAGCACGACGTCCAGACGCTTGATCTTGGAGCCATCCAGGCCAAACAGCATGGAGGGGCTGATGTCCAATGCCACAGCCAGCTGCAGGTGCACATCTGCGCGCCTAACCTCGCCAGCGGCATAACCGCCGGTGTACCTGCACAGGAATGGCGCGGGCGCAGGATGCTGATCGCACATCATCGAAACATGCTGAGCTCGAAACTGGTCAGCACTCTGCTCGCTCTGCTTGGGACCTGTGTGGGCAGCCGGACCTGCCGTCAGCAGAGGTGGCACCAATGAGGCGGGGGTATTGTCCTGGGGTGCCTCGCGAGTGCACGAGCAGCCCAGGCTTGCCGCTGTTGATGAGCGCCAGGATGGTGGACGTTGTTGGCTGCAAGGTGCTCGACGCCCTCTCTAGGTCAGAGAGGTGCAGGTAGTTCATTTGATGGGACATCTGGTGCTGTGTATCGCAAGGGGCCTGTTGGGCCGATGAGAGCGCGAGTGCCGGGAGCGAGTGCCGGTCCAGACAGTGCGGCGAGGTCCGCAGCTTGCAGCTTTGGACCGCACACCGCAGCTTGCAGCTTTGCACCGCACGCCGCAGCGAAGAGAACACCACGCAGCTCTGTGGTCGCGTGCGATAGGAGGTCCGAGCAGATTGCGTTGGTGAGCTGTGTTCCAGCAGATTTGACACGATTACAGCTGCAGCAAGAAGTGCCCGGCTGGGAGCACGCAAAACTCATTGCAGATACCTGGTGACCTGAAATTGTTGCACAGTTAAAAACACTTAACAATGTGCAGCAGAATTTGTTTTACTGATGAGGCATGCAGGCATTGCCTGGAGTGCAGCAGACGACACCTACAAGCCATCCGGGCAGTCTCTAAGCTGCAGCGAGCAGGAGCCTGGCCCCACCCTGCGGCTGTACAGGTATGCCTGGTGGCTGAAGCCGCTGTCGCTCATGACCAGGCACCTGGCGTCGCCAAGCAGCAGCAGCTCCACAAATGTGGGCAAGTGTGCCTCCTTTGGCAGGCCCACCGCCCGCTCCAGGTGCACAGGTGTGAGTGAGGGCGTCACAACGTTGTGCAGGCCGCCCTCTACCACAAATCGCCGCAGCACATCGTTGTCGGTGATGAGCAACAGAGGAGCAGAGGCAGAGACGGGCACTGATGCGTTGCGGGATGCCGAGCGGCCGCAGTGCAGGCTGAAGACAAGGTCGCGCAGGTGGTTCCCAGCGCCGCTCCAGCGGTCTCGCCCTCGGTGCTGCGCCTCTGGCTCGCCGGCAAAGCCGCCCAGCCTTAGGTGTACTGCGATGTACCGCAGTCCCTCGGCTGCAACACCTGTGCCTGCGCTTGGAGCGCCAAAGGGAGTGTGCGCCGGACCCCTGTAGCCCTTGATGGCCCTCGTCGCACCCCGGGCATGGTGGGTACCAACAGGGGAGCCAGGCACGCCAGGGAAGAGCAGCCGGCGCTGGTGCTCCGCAGCTTCCAGTATAAATGGCTGGAACTGGAACAGGTAGTGCCACAGGCACGTTGCATCCGCACCCCAGGCGTCTAGCTGCGGGCAGCCGGCGCAATCGCTGTCCATGACCTCGTTGGTGGAGATGGTCACCCACACGTCCCGCACGCGGCTCAGGCCGCCCGTCAGCACGTGTCGGCGGTGGCGCATGGCACGCACCATGTTGGGGCTAAGGTACTCGTGCCAGCGTGGGCCGTCCGGTCGATTGTCGTACAGCCAGAAGAAGCGAGGGTGGCGGGAGGCGTGCTCGTAACCCATGCCACTCACACGCCAGTCAATACCTCGAGGTGGGCTCATAAACTCGGACACGTCGTGCGGCTGGGACCAGGTGAACAGCACCACCCGCGACGTTGCCACGGCCAAGCGAGTGGCAAACATCATGCCCCTCAGGCGGTCACCCAACCCGCCGTTCTCCTTGTCCACCCGGTGCACCAGGTACCTCGCTTCAGGGTGGGTACGGTACGCTGCGTGGTATCGCTCGTATTGGACGAGCCACGCGGGGCAGGTGGCGGGACCGACCTCCATCTGTCCGGAACCAGGCGCTACAGCACGGCCACCCACGGGGACGGGCAGTGGCAGTGTCTGGTAGGCTGGAGTCAAGCTTCCTGCAGCTGCATCGTTGGCAGCAATCGGTCGGGTGCCAGCCGGGGGCAGAGCATTGCTGTTGCTGCTGCTGCCGCTGCTGCTGCTTGTTGGACTGAGCAGAGATAGAAGCAGCAGCACCTGCACTGCCACGACTAGCATGGGCTTGCAGCGCGACCGCTGTATTGGGCGCCAAGGCACGCTTTGCCCTGCCCCGCTGTAAGAAGGCGCATGGCAGAATTCACCCCGAGTCATGAGCCGTTGGTGACGCAGCTTGTCAACCACATGCCGCACAGCTAGCTCATCAGTCCTGCACGTGACAAGCCCCATGGATGTGTCAGCTAATTAGTGCATGGCAGCTGAACGTTGTGGCTGCACAGCTTGACTGCTTACCCTGCATCTTCATGATGGCTCCACCCTGCCCTGTGAAGCAAAGCTGCCTTCCGCACGCGTCACGTTGTTCGAGGCACTGCAGCGCCTTGCTCAGCTTGCTTTGGATGCTTGTCGTCTCTGCTGCATGCGCCGCGACAATATCGCACTGTGCACCTTCGCGGCAGAAACTTCGTGAGCACAGGCTGTGTGAACATGTATGAGAAAAAACCTTTGACTTTCTAGCCAATTTCACATCACCGGGATACCAGAAAACGTACATCTGCGCATTATGTACAGCACAGCCCATGTACGGGGAGAGAACCCTGCTGTCGCAGTGGCTATATGGGAATGTCACAGTGCTGCTCAGCCATCCATAAGGTGCTCGACCAGTGCAAGCGCGCTGTCCAGGGCACTGCCAGAGTCAAAGTCCTTGAAGGACAGAAACGGCGCCTCACTTGCGGCGCCAGAGGGCTTCAGCTCGATGCGCAGTATGTCTGACAGGTCGCCTGCAGCATGAATGTTGCACCGCCATCAGTCAGTAACGTGCTTGCTGTGTGTTCAGGCAGCTACGCAACAAGCTTCTCCCATAATGTATCGCATGCCTTGGCCGTGGAGCCAGTCAGCATGCAGAGGAATGCATTCCCTTGCATTGACACTGACAGCAATGCACCCCCTACAACTGCCCCCTTCAACTGCCTCACACGCTCCACACCTTTGCGCGGTGGCCTGTGTCGTTCTGCCCTGGAAATTTGGCTGTGTGGCACTTTGAACGGCATCTTCCTGTTGCGCTCCTCCACGCTGAAGCAGGTGTGCCTGTCTGTGATGTACAGTGTGCCTTGGAATGCCATCTGGACAAGCATCAAACACAAAGATCCTGTCTTTCAGATCTGCTGGACTCCAATGCAAGAGAGGGCCATGAACAATGGCGATGTGTTGGTCAACTGCCCACCTTGGCACCTGGGTGGGAATCTTCCCTTGCGTGCATCCCAACACCTTCTCCGCTCACCTGGATTGCGGGCGTGAAGGCGTTGTGGTTACATGCATACGTCTGCAGCAGCTTGCACTTAAACGACTCCACCAAGTTCTCCTCGGGCCCCAGGCCAAACAGTTCTTGCAACTCAGAGGTTGCCTGACCACACCAACAACAGCAATAAACGGGGAAAAATGGATCATAATTTATTGCTCAGTGTCTGAAGCAGAGGCTAGGTACGAGCATGGTCAGTTAGCTGCTGCGCGCAAGTGCCTGTTGCAGTTGGATCATGCTATCAGCATGGTGTAGGGACAAGCACCCAACAACCAACATCCACAGCATAAAGGTCCAAATGCCTCAATCGTGTCACCCATACCCTGCATCCTCTTGCACACGGTTGGCAAGCATGGTGTCCTTGCTTTTACATGCATGAAGCTGCATCTGCCGCACCTTTGACGAGGCTTGCACTCTTTCGGCCATCTCATCGCGCTTGGGTGCAGCGGGAGGGTCCAGGGAACTCCACCAGCTGGCTAACCCACCTGCCAGCTTGGACAGGGTGGATGGCTCAGAAGTGCCGAGACCACCCAGTGCTGACTTGAAGCTGGCAGTGAGCTGTGAGCGTACAGTATGCAGGGCAGCTGAAATTGGTAGCATGGCTTAGAGTTGCCGACATGCAAAAGGGCTGCTCTGGTGGCCAAGGGGCCGAGATATCATGCGTTCGGAAATCGGTGGTGTGGAATTTGGCACGCCACTAGTAGGCCTCTGCAACCCTGAGCCATCTTGCTGCGTTTGGGTAGCCTAGGGCTGGCTTGCAGCTATCACAGCACCATCGGCTGTGCCAAGGTTACGAGGTCTCTGTCAGGGTCCGATAGCGGCGGCTTCCTTTGCTTGAGCTGTGGACCCTTCGGCCAGCCCGTTCACACAGACACTCCTGTTGTACCTCAACATTTCGTCCCAGATACCCATTTGGGCCACGGTGGAATGCACGTGCCCAAGTGGCATGCGACATAGCACAGCCACATACCTTGTTTGACATCTCCATGGCTGCATGCTGCACCTCCTGAGCAACCTGCAAGACCATGAAATCCTTCTTTACACGACCCATGCCCGCAAGAGGCAAGCAGTGAGTGCTGTTGCTCATGCATGCATGTGGAATGTCAAGGCACGCCATCAGGTCAGGCGTGGCATTGCGCAAAGCCTGCATGCACTTTGTCCAGCCATCATGCGCTGCATGGCAGCACCCACCTTGCTCGCCTGCACCTCAAGCTGTTTAAGATCCATGGAGTCGGCTGCTGTTGATGCTCCTGCTGCTGTGGGTTCTGCTGCTGCTGCTGCTGCTGCTGCTGTGGGTTCTGCTGCTGCTGCACTGGATGGGTTGTGCGCTGCAGCTGTCGTCGTCGAAGTGGATGGGCCTTCGCCGCCGCTCACCCGCTGTTTGTCAGCTGTTGGCGATGCTCCTGCCGGCGCTGCCGGTGCTGCGGGCTCCTGCACAGCTCGCTCACCAACTGCTTCCGGCTCATCGTCCTCGTCTGCAACCTCCTCGCCAGCTTCTTCTTCTTCCTCCTCCTCCTCCTCCTCTTCCTCCTCCTCCTCCTCCTCCTCCTCCTCCTCGTCGCCCTCGTCTTCCTCTTCGGGCTCCGTTTCAAAGCGTGACTTGGCGGGTGCAAACTCCTCCTCCTCCTGCTCGTCCACTTCTTCCTCCTCCTGCTTCACCGTCTGGACCTCGGCCATGGGTTCTGATGCCATTGCATGCACGGATAGCCAAACGCGTCGCGCCCTAGTTCGAGTCCAATGAAGGTGTGGCGTCTTGGCCGAACTTGCTGGCTGCCTGAGTGCTGAGCCACTTGTGAAAGCACACAGTAGGGGGGATCTGAGACCAGCAGAGTGGTGCAAGCATTACTGAGCACTGGGAGTGGCACAGCAGGGTGGCAGCCTGCATCAGCAGCACACCCACCACAGCAGCAACAGAGCGGCCAGCAGCGGTGCCCCATGCCCTTCGGGCAGGTGGTGATAGGGCCACCCGGCAGTGGCAAGACCACCTACTGCCATGGCCTGCAGCAGCTCTGCCACGTAACGCGGCGCCCAGTCGCCATCATCAACCTGGACCCAGCTAACGACAACCCTCCCTACCAGCCGGCAGTGGATGTGTCAGACCTGGTGCACCTGGAGTCGGTTATGGAGGAGCTGGGGCTGGGCCCCAATGGGGGGCTGGTTTATGCGATTGACTACCTGGAAAAGAACCTAGACTGGCTGAAGGAGAGGCTGGAGCCTTTCAAAGAAGGTGAACGCAGACACGCCGCACTGTCAGTCATCATAGACATGCTGTTCTGGCAAGCAGCTGGGCGTGTCAAGGGGTGCAATATGATGGGTCCTGGCTTGATGCCCCTGCAGCAAAGCCGCACTCCTCCGCCTCTTGCTGCCTGGTCTTCTCGCCCTGCGCCTGGTTCACAATCACGCTTGCTTGAATTTATTGGCCCTGCATGCCTTGCAGAAAACTGCTACTTTGTGTTCGACCTGCCGGGGCAAGTGGAGCTGTTTATGATGCACGACAACCTGAAGCGCATCCTCAACGTGCTGGCTGACAAGTGGCACTTCCGCCTCACAGCAGTGGAGCTCATGGATGCACACTTGTGCACTGACCCATCCAAGTGCGCGTGCAGGCGGGCCCAGGGTGGGGTGGAGGAGTTCAGGACAAGGAAGGACGCTGGTTGTAGCTGCTGGGGAGGTAGAACGGGGCAGATGAGTCATAGGGAGCGAAGTGCAGGCACCAAGGGCGGGATGCTTGGGACGCGGAAGCGCAACGGCTAGGTTGCTGATGGGTATGATGCACAGCACCCCGACATACCAATGGCATAAGGCTGTTAATAGCTTGTCGGACTTGCCATTGATGTAAGCTGCACAAGGTCGGCAGCCTGCGGGGGAGGGGCCTGTCATTGTGCAGCTTCACGACAACCTGCTGTGCCTTGCCTCAACGCATCGGTCTGCTGGGAACAAGTTGCGCACACCTCCCATTGCCTACCCCTGTGGCCTAGGCTAATGCTGCTTTTGCCAAGATACAGTGCTTACCATCCATCATTGCTGCCCTACCTCTGCTTTGAAGCACAGATACATCAGCACGCTGCTGCTTTCACTCAACAGTATGCTGCACTTAGAGATGCCACACATCAATGTCCTGTCCAAGGTGGACCTGGTGCGGCAGTACGGCAAACTAGGCGAGTATCAGCGCAACTGTTTGAGTCGGCGAGCTGGACATTGGGCATCAGTGGGTCAACAGGCCCGGCACCCAGCACCTCAATCTGGCAGGCCTTACCCAGCAACATGCAGGCCAACTCAATTTGCCTTGCCGGCCATAGCCTAGGGTTCAGTGCGGCTTGCTTGCTTGCTGCCTTGATGTGTATGCAGACTTCAACCTTGACTTCTACACCGAGGTGCAAGACCTGTCCTATTTAGTGCATGCAATGGGTCGCGGCCCCTTTTCAGAGAAGTACAGGTAGGCATGGCCTGTGCTCTTGGCCATCCTGAATGTTGCAAGTCGTGTGAGCAACAAGTGTGGGCAGCAGGCACAACAAGCAAGCATTAGCAGCACACTGATGCAGAACAGGGCTCACAACTTGCATGCCTGGGTATTTGCTTCGCCGTCGGCTGGCTTGCGTGCAGGAGGCTGAGTGAAAAGCTATGTGATGTGGTCCAGGACTACAATCTGGTCCGCTTTGTGCCCTTGGCCATCCAGGTGTGATGCCCAGGACGTGCATGCAGGAGTGGGGCAGGGAGGCAGGGAGGCAGGGCTGTGCGTTGTGGTGCAGGGTGTCAGGTGCCAGCATCCATTGTGGTCTGCTACGCATGCGCTGAGCACCGTGCAACCAACCAGCCGGCTCCTGACCCTCTACATGCCCATGCAGGACACCCAAGCGCTGTCCCGGATCTTGGACCTCGCCGACAAGGCAAATGGCTACGTTTTTGCCAGGCTGGCGGATCAGAGCCCTGTACCGCCGGAGATGATGTATGGCGCGACTGTCAAGGTGAGCAGAGCAAGCCAAGGAGCTGCTGTTGTTTTCACTGGGTGGCTTGCAGGATGCGCAGTGTGCAAGTGCATTGCTGGAGGGCGCCGCAAGGCAGGAAAACTTCAACAGCGTCATCATGCTTGGTCGTGGGTGCTGCCTGCGCAGGGCAGCGAGACCGACATCTGGATGCAGTACCAAGAGCGGTTCCTGGAGAACATTGAGGAACGGGATGTTGAGGAGGACGACGACGACTGAGGGGAGGATGAGGCTGGGCTTTTAAAGGCTGCCAACTGCAACCTTGCGAATTGTGAAATGGCTCAGTATTGTGCCACCGGTGCATTTTGTGTTTGGTTCTGCCTGCAGCCTATGCTGCCCAAGAATGCAAACTCTTCCGCTGCCCCACAAGGGTGGCATCCCATTGGCTTGTTTGCCACGCTGTTCCTGCTGTGACCCGTGCTTCCACGACGTGTGCGGCCAGGTGGTGCGCGTGCGCAGCTTCCATGGCTTGGGCCATTTGACCAGGCCCTTTGTTCCCGAAAAACATGTTCCGATCCCACGCGACACCTGCTAGCAGCGAAGCCGGCTCATCCGGAGCTGCCAGCGTGCCCGAAGCAGCAGTGCAGCCAGACCTGGTGCTCGAATGCAGCGAGGCGTTTGAGCCTGCGAGCCCGGCGCCCTCCCCGGGCCGACGCCCCACTGCACACACCATCAAAGCACACAGCGCACTGCTGATCCTGGCGTCGCCCTACTTCCGACGGGTGCTGGCCGGCTCAACGCCCGAGATGCCAGTGTCCAGCGTTCAGGTGCGGCACTCGAGCCTACTCGATCCTGCTGCCAGTGGAGTGTCCATGGAGGTGGCTGTCGGGCAGCAGCTTTTCACCCAGTTTCGCTCTGCCACCCAGCAAGCCCATGTTAGCTGCACTGACCACATGTCGCCGTACACCTGTGCCGCCGCCCACTGCCACCATGGTAATCCGCAGGTGGAAAGCAGCCGCAGGGCCTGGGGCCTCATCCTGTCGCGCCTCATGCCCGTGTACCCACGCCCAGCGCTCAGCGTGGATGCGGCTTGGCTGATGCTGCCACTGGCGGCCAAGTACGAGATGCGTGCAGTTACTGCCGAGGTCATGACTTTCCTGGGCAACCAGCTGCCGCTGATGCCGAGCCCACATCCAACACCTACGTTATCAAGTGTGAGTCTAGAAGATTCTGCAGAAGATCTTTTGTTGGATGCACAAAGGGTCGGCGCAGGATCAATACGCTATGCTCACCTGTGCCAACAGGCGCATGTGCGCCCCTTCTCCTTCTGCCTGCCTGCCTGCCTGCCTGCCTGCCTGCCCACCTGTCTGCCTGCCAAGCAGGGCTGTCCCTCGCAGAGGAGCTGCACTTGGAAGTCCTTCGCACGCTGTGCCTGGCCAAGGTCCGAGACATGGCGGCTCATGGGCAGCTGCGCCACGCCCTGCTGCACGATTCGCTCATCCGCAAGGTGCTGTCGCAGCCCAGGCCACCACGCCCCTTGACTTGCCCGCTTAATCACCGTCCTGAGTGCTTGGCATGGTGTGTGCACTGCAACTCATGGGCGTGCACGCGAGCACACTGGCCTCTATTTGAGCCTGGACGCTGCCACAAGTGTGGCCAGCCCCCGGCGCAGGTGCCACCATCAACAGCGTCTGAGGAGCTGCACCTGCTGGCTGAAGTCAAGGCTCTGGACAGCAACACGCTGGAGGACCTGCTGATCAGCATGGTGTTGGCCAGCATGGAGGAGCCAGAGGAGCAAGGGGCCCCCCAGGTGGTGGCGCGGGCAGAGAGGCCATGGGGCCCTCCACACCGCAGCCAGTTGTGGCGCGGGGCTGAGGATAGGGCTATTCTTAAAGTGTCAGTCGAGTGCAGAGGGCGTGTTGACTGTGTTGTGTTTCCGCCGCCCCCAGATGGAGTTTCTCTGATTGATGTATGAGCTGATGCTGCACTGAGCACTTGACACTAAACTTTTGTTGCTCCCAGGTGCACTTGTCACCAACGGTTGCTAACTTCCAAACTGGTTGAAGCCTCTGTTGAAGCGTCACTACTCTGCGAACGTCAGAACACATCAGTTACAAAAACACTACCACTGGCGGCATACAAAAACAAACCAGATTAGGCGGTCCTCTTGAGTTCCGCAAACTGAATGAAAGCTAAGGAGGTTAACGTGTAAAGGGCAGCAGCGCCTTGCCACGATGCCAGCCATCCCCACCTCATACTGCTGCTGCCAGTGGTGCACTAGGTGCGCGTGGGTGGCACCCCGAGTCGGGTGGGCGTTGAGGCATGGCATCGACCTGTCAACGCGACTGTGCACCTTGGGCTGCATGTGTCGGCATGCTGCTTGTAGATATGCGCTCAACAGGCCTCAGGGCTTGACAAAAGCTGCGGGCCTCAGACCTGTCAGCGGACCAGCGCTGTGGGGGGCCATGGCGCGCAGCGACGCGTAGATGCTGCGGAATGGCAGAATGCTGAGGAAGCTGATCCACCATGCTGACTGCAGTACGTCCAGGGACAGGTCAACAATCCAGTCTGGGCTGCTTGCATGGACACCAGCCTTGTACAGGAAGTAGGCTGCACCGATGCCGAGCGCGACCTGGGCGTTCACCGACAGGCCTTTGTCAGCTGCAGCTGCGGGGTAGTGAGGCTGCAGGCCCGCCTTCAGCTCGGACAGGCCACCCGCTGCGAAAGAAGCGGAGTTGGCACCCTTGATGTCCCGAATGAGGCTTGCCACCGAGGACGCACCTGCGCATGCAAGCCCACATCACACGAGCTAGTTGTCAGCAAGTTCATTCCCGCGTCAATCCACAAGCTGAACGTTTGTATCAGGCGCATGCTGCCCCCCATGATGCTGCTGCCAGCTGGTGCATGCAACGCGCTGTGGCGCCCATCGCGTGTGTAATGGCATTTGCGATGTGCATGCGTGCAAAACTGCAGTGGATCGTGCCTGGCGCTAGTCCTTGCCTCACCCTCGGAGGAAGAGCCAGAGCTGCAGACCCCACGGGTGCCAGCGGCTGTGATAAACCATCATGTACAGCGCGCAATGTGGTCAAGTCACGCGCAATCCGGCGAGCATCGCCCATGCGCAGGCATCGCCCACTAACCTGCGAGCCTGTACAGCTGTCGACCAGCGTTCGCTACGCGCAGCATATTTGCTCCTTCTACCCTGGCGGAAGCCGCTCACAGGGGAAATGCCACATGCAACAGTCCACACCGTTCACACCTTGACATGTTTGGGACTGTTGCAACAAATTGCCGGCTGCCCGCTCAGCACGCCCAATGAAAGTATGGTCGAACAATCAGGTGGAAAATTGGATGTGTGCACAGCAACTCCACTCTCAGAGCGCTGCGCTAATGGGAGCGTGTGGTGCCCAGGAGCTTGATGCAGTTGACAGCAGACCCTGAACGAGGTTCATCTATAAAGGGCGATGAGTGAACCCCAGGCGGACCACTGTTCCCCACTTGCCCGACACATGTACACAAGGTCGCGTCTGTAATGCCCCCTCAACAACTACCCTCATCGCCACTACTCAAGCTGAGATGGCGTTCACACCACCAGTCAGTTGTGCCACTTGCTTTCAGCCCTGGCATCGGTAGCACGTTCCTGGTGCCTGCTGAGCTCACCATTCCATTATTGCGTTCGCAAGCCACGGCAAGGCTGACACTCATGAGCTCACATGCGTAGGAAGAGAGACAGCTGCACTGATGCTTTGCATTCATGTGCAGCCATGCAGGACCAAGTGCAAGCATAGCGGGTTCCTGTACCTGAAGTGCCGAACTTTGGCCCCTGGCGGTGCTCCCTCTCCACGGCAATTGCCGCTCACCAGCCCGCCAGCCAGTGTCTCGTAGGGGTGCTTATGTTACTAGATGATTGCTGAGTAACGCCCCTGTGGATGTAGACGTCGGCGCGCTGCTGTAGGTGTTGCAGCTGTTGCATCCACCTGAGGCAAGTGGGCTGGCACATGCACATGCATTGGAATGCCAGATCCTGGCGTGTGGGATTACATAAGGCCTTGAGCAACGAGGTGTGATGGGCCCTGGGGCAAAGGTGTCCAAGGGTATGGAAGTGTGGATGCAGTGATTGCCTCGCCCTGCACCACCTTTGGCATTCTCCCGTCAGCGAACAGACGACTACCATGCGCCGCTACAGCATTGTCGCTCTGCTGCTGGGCCTTCTAGTGGTTGCAGCGCCCTTCACGCGTAACACCGCTTTTGCCGCGGACGACGAGGATGATGATGAGGAGAACGACGTTGTGGACATCACCAGCAAGAACTTTGACAGTATTGTCAAGGGCAGCAAATACGCCCTGGTGAGTGGCCCAAGAAAGACAGGACCCCAAGATGCAGATCCTGACCCGCCGACTGCATGCGACTGACGTGCGCTCCTCACGACGTTCACAGGTGGCCTTCACGGCGCCATGGTGCGGGCACTGCAAGGTGCGATGCTCTGGCGGGAACTGTGGTAGTTGCATGGCAGCACTGCTGCAAGCGAGTGCCTCACAGTCCTTCCCTGCCTGCTCCGCTGCTGCCACAGACCCTGAAGCCCCAGTGGGCCAAGGCTGCCACCGCCCTCAAGTCCTATGAGCCCAAGATCGTCATCGCCAATGTGAGCGATCTTGAGTGCCTAGCTTCGCCAGCCAGCAACGTAGCTCCGCCCGGCGCATCACAGGCGACGCGAGCGATGCGATGCACGTGTTCCATGCGATAGTGCGGCTCATGCACGGCCTCGGTGTATGTGCATCCTGCCAGGTCGATGCCACCGCCGAGTCGGAGATGGCCAACAAGTACGAGGTGAAGGGCTACCCCACTATCAAGTGGTTCGTCAACGGCGAGCTGGCATCCGACTACAATGGCCCCCGCGACGCGTGAGTGAACGCCAGCAGGCCATGCATGTGCACACCTGTCTCGTCTCCCAACAGCTGGGCATGATCTTACCCTACCTGCATGCATGTCCAGTGATGGCATCGTTGGCTGGCTGAAGAAGAAGACCGGCCCTTGGGCTGTGCAAGTTGACAGCGCCGACGTGCTGGCCGATCTGGAGAAGGACAACCAGGTCCTGTTCGTTGCGTACTTCGCCACGCCTGAGGTAGGCAGCGGTGCAGGCAAGAGCCTGCTGACTGCTTGCTTTGTGCTCTCGGAAAGGTATGAGGAAGCAGAAGCCTCTAGCGTAACGTAATGCTTTTCATGCAGGGGCCTGAGTTTGACGCCCTGAAGGGTGTTGCTGAGAAGGTTGAGGGTGTGGCATTTGCCTACACCACCGATGCCGCTGTTGCCAAGTCTGCTGGTCTTGAGACCGCCGGCTCTCTGGCTGCTGTCAAGAACTTCGTTGGTGGGTGTGGCAGAGGGGAGTAAGGTTAGCTTACCAGCAGAACAGGCGCAGCAAGCAGGGCGCAGTGAACAGCGCAGCAGGGTCAGTCGGTTGGACCATGATGGCGCTGCTGGCTTTTTTGACATTTCCTTATCCTCACGTGCTGAACGTCAGGTGAGGACCGCGAGGTCGTTGCCTTTGCCGAGTCCTTCTCCGCCGACGCCATTGACAGCTTTGTCAAGGCTGAGAAGATGCCCCTGACTATTGAGTTCAGCCAGGCTAACAGCGAAAAGATCTTCAACTCTGGCATTCCCAAGCAGGTGCGTGATGGCTTGTGACGCAGGGGCTGTTTGTTTTGCGCCAGAACAGGCTAAGTCCATGCATCATGCATTCGCGCACAGAATGATGTAAGCCTGCCCTGTGTCAGTGTTGGCAGCTAGTGTGCACTGGATCACTGCTTTACCGTCCATGCCCTTGACATCAATCTCGCCCATACCTGTGCCTACACTCACCCCTGCACAGATCATCTACTGGTCTGGCGCCGACGGCCTGACCGCGGAGTCCGAGTCTTTCAAGGCTCTGCGCACTGTCGCTAAGCAGCTGAAGGGCAAGATGGTGTTCGTCACCTCCAACACTGACGGCGACTCCCATGAGCCCATTACCAACTACTTCGGCCTGAAGGGCGAGACCGGTCCTGTGGTGAGTAGCAGGGTGCGGAGTGGTTGGGCAAGACCTTGAAATGCCCGAGAAATGTTGGGTCAAGAGCGGGTGCATCTGCCGCAACCAGTACTTGTGTGTCCCTTGTCTGACCGCTAGTCCTCCTTCCTGCGTACCGCTGCCGCCATCAGATCCTGGGTTTCTGGATGGAGAAGAACCGCAAGTACCGCTACGAGGGTGAGGTCACCGCTGAGGCCCTGAGCGCCTTCGCCGAGTCGATCCTTGACGGCACTGCCCAGGCCACCTTCAAGTCCGCCCCCATCCCAGCTGAGCCCACTGAGGATGGCGTCACCATTGTGGTTGGCAAGAACTTCGACAACATTGTGCTGGATTCCAGCAAGGATGTGCTGCTGGAGGTGTACGCACCCTGGTGCGGCCACGTAAGTACTGGCATGGGGTGCGGCCATGGGATGTGGTTGGGTTCATGCAGGTGCCTTTCTGCTGGACGTCTGCAGCAGCTGGCGAGTGTGTGGGCCTAGTCAACAGAGTCAGTCTTGACGCGCAGCAGGAGAGGAGTCTGCGAGTGTGGATTGGACATCTGTGTGCCCTGCGGGGTTGGCTGGGGTTGGCAGATTGAGTACTGGAGGACAAGGAATGGCCGGGGTGGCATTAGGCAGCAATTGGAAACAGTGGATGCTTGGGGACTGATGCAGTCTGTCTTGAAGCAGTGGAGGGTTGTCAAGTCAGTCTCATCCCACTGTGCAACAACTTCTTCTGCTCCTGTCAGCATTTTGCAAGCACCCATCCATGAAATTGTTGATCTGCTCTTGTGTGCATGCAGTGCAAGAAGCTGACGCCCATCTACGCCAAGCTGGCCAAGCGCTTCAAGAACATCGACTCAGTTGTCATCGCCAAGATGGACGGCACTGAGAACGAGCACGCCCAGGTTGAGGCCAAGGGCTACCCCACCATCCTGTTCTACCCCGCCGGTGAGGACAAGACCCCGATCACCTTCGAGGGTGGCGACAGGAGCCTCAAGGCCCTCACTAAGTTCATCAAGGAGAAGGCGAAGATCCCCTATGAGCTGGCCAAGAAGCAGAAGGACGAGAAGGAGGAGGCCGGCGCCGCCGAGTCCAAGGACGAGCTGTAAGCGCTCCTTGGTGGGATCCAGCAGCGCCCTGTCCTCACCATGCACGAACTGGCTCAAGCTCAAATGTAGATAGTTGCAGGCTGTTTCAGGTCTGCAATCTGATTTGAGCTGGTCAAACAGTCTGCGCATGGCTGGCAGCATGTGGTGCTGGACATCCTAAGTTGGTCAAAAGCTTTAGGTTGACCTAGGGTGAGCGGTGAGCTGTCGGAGGGCCATGGTCCTGTGCCAGCATAGGCCTGGCTGCTGCCCAGTGGCCTGCAGGCGCGGCAGTTGAGCAGAGGACTGCAACAGGGCTTAGCTTGCTGTTCTGCACAGGACCAATTGGCAAAGGGCGGGCTGCCAAGCAGCCCTCGCGCGGGTGGACCTGCAACAGGTTTGCTTCTGTGCATATGCCTCTTGTGTGGCACTATGCTTCTTCCAGAGCCTCCTGACATGACCTCTTTTTAGCAGGTGTGCGCCATGCTCCTGGTGCTTGCTTTTTCTGACTTGTTTCAATGGCTGTTATTGAGTTATTGATCAGCATTCGAGTGGCGGCGTGCTCCCTGTAACGATCCGCCCAACACCGCATGATAGTCTATGCTGGAGTGTTCTGACTCCTTCATTTGCTGGGCTGCAATTATGGCTGCACTGCCGCAGGGCAATGATGAAGGTAAAAATTGGTGCAACGTGCAGGCTGCATTGTGATGTTTGGTGGAACCATGCAGTGTTCAGCGGATATTCATCTGGCCGATGCAGGAGCTGCACAACAGGATTATGTTTTTCCCCAGGCACACAGCTTGGTGTCTGAAGCACTAGCAAAATTGCAGCGTTTTGTTGGTACAGGGTAAAGGAATGCGATGATGTTGAACCAGATGGCCTTTTGCCAAGGAAACCATGGGTCTAGCCAGGGGGTTGGGCACACACCACAAGTTGCACACAGGCCCCATGCAAAACAAGCGTCCTCTGTCAGGTTGCAGCCATGATCCATCCATCAGCCAGCAAGGCTCAACAGCAGCGAGGCTGCAGACTGTTGATGACACGCGCCTTGAATCTGCCAGAAACCCTGGCTAGCAAGGGGCCGCGGGTGGAAGGAAGTCTTCCGATGGCCGCGACTGCTTGCTAGCCCCTGCAGCGTCCAGCACCAAGTCAGCGGGGCGCTTGGTGCCTGCCCCCGCCGCTGTCAGCGCCACCATCAGCTGTTGCTGCTGCACCGCCAGGTTGAGCATGCCGGGGTTCAGTGCATTGGGGTTCAGGCCAGCTAAGCCCCCCGCTAGGCCCCCACCTTGTAGTGATGCACCTGCTGGTCCAGGCCCCGACATGCCCAAAGCAGCTGCCAGCCCCGCCGCCCCTGCGCCACCCTGGAGCAGGCCTTGCAGCGCAGGCAGTAGCCCCAGGTTCCCAAGATTCCCTAAATTCCCTAGGCCCCCTGCCGCATTCTGCAGGCCAGAGGCAGACCGAAGCGCCGCGTTGAGGCCTTGCATCCCCCCGGCCAGCCCAGAAAGCCCTGCTGCACCCATCAGTCCCCCGGCGTGCTGCCCTTGCCCTAGGGCAAAGGAGGCTGATGAGCCCTGCCTGTCCCTCGGCGTTAATGCGTGCCGCGAGTGCTGCGACGACAGTACCGTCCCTGAGGCCATCCCGGACACCCCGCTTGATGCAGCGCTGTGTTGTGACTGCAGCGGGAACCGCGGCGAAGCGTGAACGGGCGCCGCTGCCGCTGCTGCTGCCGCCGCCGCTGCCGCCACCTTTGCCTCCTCTGCCCTGGCAGCTGCCTCCAGTTTCTCCTCCTCCGCGGCGCCCCCCCATGTGTCAGCCACGCTCAGCGGCTCGCCTTTCAGCTGCTGCACGCGGCACTTGTCCAACCTGAACACAGACAGACAGGCAGACAAATAGTTGGATGGGGACACACAAGTACAACTCACACTTGTGTAACATGCTTGACACGTGGTGTGACCATCTATGGGAATGCTTGGCCCAAACAGCACGTTGATCTCACCTCAAAGAACGCGTCCTACAAGTCATCGATGGGCTGCCCTTGTGGCAGCGCACTGATTGTGCAAGCTGTCTGCATTCAACCAAGCATCACAACGCAGACACTCACTGGTTGCTGCTGATGGCTGCAACAAAGTCGGCAACGGCAGCCACCACACGGCCAATGGTGTGTGTGGAAGGGCCCCGCAAGCTGCCGTCGGGCTGCGCTGTTTTGAGGTCCCCGTCCACGTTCTGTATGAGAGGGGGCAGGACAACAGTGCAGCTTGTGTGGGACTAGCATGCGAGGAACCTGGCCCACAACCAGCGCCCAGCGGTGTGAACTACCCGAGCCTTTTCAAACAACCGCTGCTCCACAAACTGTCTCCAGTTCTGTAAGCTTGCATCAATCCCTTCTCGATCTGCCAAACGCAACCCCACAGCCAATCTCGCCTGCCACCCCTCCCCTTCCCTTTCGCCCTCCTTCCCTGCCTCCCTGCTTGCACCCTTCCCCAGAACCCTCACCGGCAGCTCCAGCATCCGAATGTCAGGCGCAGGCATGCGGTCAAGGTTATCTCTGATCATGGCTGCGTTGCAAAGTGGGTCCTGGCCCGGCTGAACAAAGAGAAGCGGTGCCGCCAGGCGCGTGAGGGGCAGCAACGACGTCTCCAGGCTTGCGCCCTTGCCCGTCGGCATTGGCTCCTGAGCACAGGCACAAGCCCAGCGGGCAGCAACAGGCCATGGGGGTGGATGAGCGGAAGGAAGCATGGCCACAGAGGCATTGCAATACCAACATACATCACCAATGTAACATCATGCAAGAGTGGGCGTTGAATTGACAACAGATAGCAGTGCGACTGGTGCTTAGCCAAGCCATTTTGCACCCGGCAACGTACTTACCATCAGGGGGTAGGACATGAGCACAAAGCCGGCCATGACGCCTCTACACCGCGTGCCGACCGCCGCTGCCACCCTCGCGCCGCTGCCGATGCCCGCCAGCACCCAGCGGTTGCACATGCGGGCGAAGGGCGAGGTCGCGCACGCGTCCAGCGCCTTCTCAAATAAGCGCTGCCTGCGCTGCTCCTTCTGGGGACAGTGGTAGCGCATCACCACGTGGCCTGCGTGTGACCATGCACGGCAGGGCGTCAGCTAGGGGCAGAGTGACATGTGGGAGCCAGGCACGGCTTGTTGCTATGGGTAGCAGTGTCGCATCATGTGGTCTGTGCGCAGCGGTTAGCGGCAGCGTGTGTAACGGATGGAACAGGCAGTTGCCTCCCTTGCGAGCCCCTCCTCCGTCACCTCAGCTGCTGCCATCCCTCAACTTGCCAGACCCTAACCCCGTATCCACACAGGCCTGCAAGCCCTAACACTTCCACACCTTACAAAACCACCGCGCCCACGGCACCTGCTGCCGCCACGCACCTGCTTTCCCCAGCTCCAGCGCCACCTCGCTCAACAGCCTGCTGCGCCAGTCGTCTGCATCGTTGCCATGCGCCAGGATGATGCCCACCTCCTTGATCTCAGCGTCGTGCAGGTACCCCGGTGGAATGGTGAGGAGCGCCTCCACATTCAGCTGCTGGCCGGGCAGCTGTTGTTGGTAGGCACAGGGAGTACAGTAAGGGATCATCAGTCGGTCCAAGGAGCAGAGCGTTGGACAGGGTAGCAGTGGCGGCAGTGACATGGCACAGCAAGGAGCTTGGGGTCAAGTCCGATGCTTGGGTTTGCCGCACCGCTGCATGCACAGCTGTTGTGGAATGCGTTCCCCAGGTGTCAACGATAATGCCTTCCCTGAACGTGCGCACCTCTATCTCCACGATAGCAGTTTGCACCTTGGTGTCCTTCACCGGCACCATACCGCATGGAGGTATGAAGGCGCCAAAGCCATCCTCAACGTGCCAGTGGAAGCGCACCATGCTGCTGCAAGGCTGCTCCCTCGCGCTGCATGTGCAGATGCATGCATGCATGGCAAATAGTGAATGGCGCATGTTGCATCTACGGCAAATGTTGTTGAAGCCGTTGACCATGCACGCATGCGACGTGCCTGCAGCGCTTGCGCAAGGGATGGCGCCAAAGTGCGCCCTGATGTCAACGCGCAACACCACAGTTTGCAGTTTGTGAGGACCGTGTCGTGGGCAGGCGGCGTGCACGGTGCTTGCAACATGCTGAACTGGTCCTGGCCACCGTGGAGCCCACACTTCTGAATTGCAAGAGTTCCATGCAAAATGCTAGCTTGCTTTCCAGGCGCTGTCGGATGTATACGTAGCTTGCCCAGTTGCGCGCGTTCAGTCTCAAACTGATGGATAGAAACTGCTGTGGCTGTGAAGCTGCAACCCAATATCTAAGTGCAACAGGCAAGGCCAGGAAGCGAAAACTGAAGTGGTGCATCTGCTGGGTTGCAGGGCGAAGTGAGCGGACCTGTCGCTCTTGGTCTCTCACCTGTTGCGAGCCAGCTGCAACTTTCTGTGTGCACCCATCAGCTGCTGAGCCTGCTGCTGCTGGTACGCTGGGTGCAGTAATGCTACTGGCGGTCAGGTTTGCAACAGCAGCCGCGCTGGCACACACCACAGTTGCACATCAATTTAGGGCAGGGTGCGTCTGCATCGCTCCGAGGAAGACTTTGCACAGGTGCCGTTCACATGACCTGGTGCCCCCTTGACACCTCTGCAGAGTGCCATTTCACGGCGGGCCGCCAACATGTTGTGCAGTGATGTACATTCCACTTGCCCTTTTGCGGTTGGCGTGCTCAACGTGGCGTGACGGTAGTGCCTGATGTCAGGCAGTGATACCCTGCTCTGGTGAGTGGACTAACAAGCCTGCCCGGGGGTGCTCTGCACCATGAGCAGCACCAGGCTCTGAGCCCTTGCGAGATACATCCAGTTCAGAGAAGCGACGCCTTCACGTTGGCACAGCAATGGGACATGCTGTTATGCTGGCGACCGCTGCTGTTCCTCTGCAGCCGATACCAAGTTTGATGCTGTTGTGTGGTGTGGCCTTGTCAGCAACTGCATCTCTCTGGCACGCCAAGTGCGCAGTCATTAACTTTCCGCTTGCGGCGGCTTGGGATATCCATCGATGGTACGCCGCGGCTCGCTGCTTCCGCTGGCCGCCGCCATGGCGGCAATGCTCCTGTTCATCACCGATGCGTGAGGAGGCCGTCACGCCTGCGCAGCGCTGTCAGCTCGCGGCGCAACCTGTACTCAGCCACCTCTCTGCTGCCTTTGCTGCTGTCCCCAGCCGTCTGCTCAACGGCAAGGCTGATCCAACTGGCAAGCACAACATGGCAGCCACCAGAGAGCAGGTTTGTTACACATGCATTGCAATGCCAGTGAGCTGCCCCAGCCGCCCTGCATTCCGGCGCTAGGCAACCTCCTCAGGGTACCCAATGTTTCCCGCGTGTTGCGGGATCCTTCGAGGTGATGATATTGAGTTGAGCATGATGCTCACGCAGGCCGCACGCATTGAGAGCCGAGGACTGCTGCAAGCTGATGATCTGATCCCTGGTCAGGATGGCAGTGTCGAAGCCCCGATTCCTAGCCAGGGTGGAGGTGTGGCAGATCTTGCCCCTGGTCAGAGTGGCAGTGTGGGAGGCCCGATTCCTGGTCAGGGTGAAGGTACGGGAGGCCTGAATCCTGGCCAGAGTGGCGGTGTGGGAGGCCTGATTCCTGGCCAGAGTGGAGGTGTGGGGGGCCTGGCACCCGTTCACGGTGGAGGTGCAGGAGACCTTGTTCCTGGCCAGAGTGGCGGTGTGGGAGGCCTGATTCCTGGTCAAAGTGGAGGTCTGGGCAGCCTGGTTCCTGATCAGGGTGGAGGTGAGGGAGGGCTGGCACCCGGTCCAAGTGAAGGTGTGAGCAGCCTGACTCCTGGTCAAGGTAAAGGTGTGGGAGGGCTGATTCCTGGTCAGAGTGGAGGTGTGGGAGGGCTGGTACCCGGTGAGAGTGGAGGTTTGGGCAGCCTGATTCCCGGTCAGGGTGGAAGTGCAGGCGGCCTTGTTCCTGGCCTGGGTGGTGGAGGCAGTGGACTGGGCGGAGGCCTTATCCCTGGCCTGGGTAGCGGCGTTACAGGCCTGATTCCCGGTCAGGGTTGAGACGTGGGGAGCACTGTCCCAGGCTTGGGTGCGGTTTGAGACGATGAGCCTGATTCCTGGCCAGGGTGGAGATGTAGGAGGCCTGGTTCCTGGGCAAGAAACAGGATTCATCTCAGGCCGGTGCAAGGCACAGAGCAGGGTATGATCAGGAGTCTGGCAACGGCTACACGTGCACAAGTGCACTTGCACCTGTTTGGACATCGGAGCAAGAGGCAGTACACATCAAACTTTTTGCTTGAGTTGGATGAGCGCGCGCCTTCCGTTGTTTGCGTTCCTGGTGTTTGTTGTTTGCCTGATTGCCATGAATGTCTTGAGCTGTGCTGTAGCTTGCATGCGCTGACGTTCAGCGCTGTTACTTTTCAACATGTCACAACCCGTGGCTGGTAAAATTACAGGCCTGTGTGCACAGCAACTTGTAGTCTGTCCATTATCTGGAAGCGTTGCAGTGGAGAGCACAGCATGCTTTGCAGCGACTGGATGGGCGACAATACAGCTGCGCTGAGCTGCGCTGAGCTTGGCGCTGGCTTCAGAAAGCTGAGAGAGAGCGCCAAGCACCAGTGCGATGCTGCCACATGCGATGACACAACTTGTATTGGTTGCAGCTTCTTATGCATACACCTTAATGCACCCTGCATACACCCTGATGCGTACACCTGCATACACCTCTTACATACAATTCGTAAAACGCCCGGCTGTAGGCCGCATAAAGTGGTAAGATCTGCCTGTTGTCACATTCAGTGACTCCAATTTGTAAAGCGACTTGGTAAACACACCTCACAGTGGGACTGCCTCTCCACTTCATGTGTTACAGTGACAATGGAAATCACAGTGGCTACCTAACCCATTTGTACTGTAACATCCTCTCGGCCCGGACAAGTCACAGTGACAACCCATCACACTGCCAGTCCATCACAGTGGCAAATTCTCAAACACACTTCTCACCGTAAACTCTCAAACAGTCACAGTGAGAATCCCTCTTCACTGTGACTATACCACTGTAACAACCATACTGTCACTGTAACACCCTATGACATGGACAAGTCACAGTGACATACAAAGGCCGTTCTCACTGTGCTCACAGGGCACTTCTCACTGTGACCATCAAACATGTGCCTATCAGGGACTTCTCTGCACCCTCACAGTGGCACTATTTCAATCACCTGACCCTATCAGTGTCGGCAAACTACCCCGCTTTCTAACAGATATACTAAACATGATAAGCGGGTGACTTTGCCGACAACGATACAGTCAAAGGATTGCTTATTGGGCCATGGTGTACCGTTATTTTATTGGACGGAAGCTACTCGGAAGCTACATTTTATTATGTAACTGTATATACCCACATAGTGGTCCATTAAGCAATCACCTGGCCCCATCAGCGTCGGCAAACTACCCCGCTTTCTAACAGATATACTAAGCATGATAAGCGGGCAAGTTACCCGACACTGATACACTCAGATGACTGTCTTTCACTCCATGGAATCACTATATCTCAATGGGTGGAAGCTACTTGGAAGCTATCATTAATTATACATACTTATATCGCCTCACAGTGGTATTATCAGCGATGGCCTTGCTGTATCAGTGTCGGCAAACTACCCCGCTTTCCAACAGATATACTTAACATGATAGGCGGGCAAGTTACCCAGCTACCTCAGCTCACCCCTCACTTAATGCTGCCTACAGCTGGGCGTTTTACGAGTTACTTCCGAAATCAGCTGATTTCGGACGAAACACGCACATGCCCAAATGCTGCAACCTGGCAAAATCCACTGCCCTTGCAATTGCATTCTCAACCTGATCCTCGCGCCTGTGCTGGTCACACCTCCCTCGTGCTATGAGCTCGCAATCCAAGCCTTGTGTGTTGAAACCAACTATCCAAGCAAGGAAGACCACCAAGGACAGCACACCTGGCGGTATCAGTAAGACTGCTGTCCAAGCTGCTTGGGCATTGTGTCTAGTTAATAGGTGTGCCATCAGTCAATAGTAGCAACACAAATGCAGTTTGTGCAAAGCACATAAAGTTGTCCTGAAAAACACCAGGCAAGCATATTCATTTATTGAATGTAAGAAACAGGCACACGGCTCAGGTCGTGCACACCGGTGTACCCCCCGGGATGCCACATCCATACCGCGCTGGTTATGAGTTCAACGTTGTACTAGTGCTCAACTGCCCTCACCACAAGTGTGATAAATACCAAAAGTAATACAAGGAGAAACTTCAAAGCAAACAACAGCTTGCCTTCAAAAAGTGTGAAAGAGGTACCTGCGCCATGCAGGTTTCTGTATGGAAGCCGCTGCGAGATCAGGGTGCCTGAAACCATCCTGACTGCACATTGCCGGCATGGTTGCATCAGTACAGGTGACACTGCGCCGCAAAAGCTTCGTGCAATACGTTAACTGTTCTGTACCATAGCTAGTGCAAGGCTTCTAAATCCCAAGTGCGATGCATCTGCAACCTTTGTTGTTCAAGGGCGCTGCATGACGGTGATTAGTAAGTTTGCGAGAGTCCTTGCTTGCTGCAGCCCCTGAGCGGGATGTGACCACATGGATGGCACATCCCTCCTGCTCACAACGAGCCAGGGGCTGCAGGCGGGCGCAAGACGCCTGGGCAGTGGTCAGCCACCTGAAAATGGACTGCAGGCTCCTGTGGTGCGGCCTTCTTCTCCTTGGGGCCCACACTCCTCAGCGCCTGCATGATCTTGTCCCCAAAATTGGCAAACGAGCCCACACTGGCGTGACTGCTTTTGCTGCGGCTCAGCAGCCTCTTTGGGGATGCGTCTGAATCGAGGACGTTCACGCCAGCGCTGGCTGCATTCATAGCACTAGAAGAGGCAGCACTAGTAGGACAGGGCACTGGCTGAGGGAGCACCGGCGCAGCACGTGCTGGCTCGGGTAGCGCTGGCCCGGGCGAGGTTGGCCCGGAGGGGGCGGCGCCTCCTACGCCTCCTACGCCTGCTCCAAAGGCAAACAAGGCAGACAGCCTGCTCCTCAGCGCGTCGGTGTGAGGAGAGTAGCCACTGCTGCCGCTGCTGCTGTTCCGTTTGCGGTGGTTGAGCACTGTCAGCAGCTGCCCAATGGCCTGGAAGGTCGAGTTGGGGCCATGCACGCTGCTCCTTGACTGCCCCTCCAGCTGCTGGCTGGTGCCGCGTGCGTACAATGCACGCTGCTGGCCCCTGTACCGGAGCGAGCTCGCCATGGCGCGCTCCCGCTGCAGCGAATTGGGCAAAGCATCCGGCTGGCTGCGCATCAGGTTGCCGGGCATGCCTTCTGACCTCCGGGTGCCGCGCTCCGTTTCCCAAACGCCGTCTGACACACTGTGCGAGATCCCGTTGCGCCCCAGCCCCAAACGCATCGATGTTGGCACTGTCGGAACGCCGCCATACTCATCGCTCCGCCAGTCTGTGGAAGCCAGCAGGTCCAAGAGGTCATGCTGGCCGAGCTGCTGCTGCGCTATGGACGGAGAGAAATCTGCGGAAGGCACGTCCTGCTTCACCCACTCGCCGCTGGGCTGCTGGTAGCCGCAGGCGTCGTGCGCCCTCCACAGGTACGTCTCCATCACGCCCTTGCCCTTGACGGTGACGCCGCCAGTCGCCTCCCACTCGTCGGGGAAGCTCTCGCCGCTGCGCATCAGCAACTTGTGCGTGGCGGCGGAGATCTGGATTCGGCCTGCTCAGGCAACAGGGGAAAACTTGATGAGTGATCCGCAGGGCGTAAACCAGAGCAAAGGCAACAAGTGTTGCAGCAGCTGCATACCTGGCGTGCTGGTGCTCTCCATCCGTGATGCGGTGTTCATGGTGTCGCCTGAGGTGCAGTGCAAAGGAAAGGGGCAGCTTGTGCAAGTCAAACCAAGCCGCTCGCACCAATAATGCACCAAGCTGCTGGCCAAAGCGGCTCTCACTGACCCCTGCCGCCTGCCTGCTGCAAACCCCGTTTCTACCAAAAATCGCGAACTTGGGCAGCTTGGAGCCCACGACGCCACTGACGCAGGGCCCGGTGTGGATGCCGATGCGGATCTGAACGGGCGAGCTGTCGTGTGGCATCAGCACCTGCGCGGCAACGATATCCAAGCACGTTGTTATACAGGCCAGGGCAACAGGGCCGCACAAAGCGCTCGCCACCGCAAGCTTATGCACCTCCTTCGACGCTTCCAGCATGTCGCGCGCCATGGCGAACACCCTCGCGGTGCTGTCCTCGGGGTCGTGGTCATCGGCCACCTACACCCGGCAGCAGGAGTGAAACAGCATCACGCAGAGCCTGGCTATAAAACACATCGCTTGATCAAAAACTAGTCCCGCGATGTGGGTGAAAGCGTGACAATGTGACCGCGATGTGGGTGAAAAAAAGTAAAGCTAGTCTCGCGATGTGGGTGAAAGCGTGACAATGTGACCGCGATGTGGGGGAAAAAACTAAAACAGTTGCGTGGGGTACTGCAGGGGCATACATAGCTCACAGGACTTGCGTCAGGTGCCTGTGCGAACGCAGACGCACAGCCTGAGGTCCCTGTGCAACATGTCAGGCTCACCTCCGCAAAGCCCTCATCATCCGCTGACAGCACGCCGGAGCTGACAATGTAGCAGTCGCCTGCAGGTCAATATCAAAGCAGGTGGGCAGCAGTGCGTTCACTGTGCATGATTGCAGGCGCAGGCCACGCTGACCTTGTGAACACGATCCCTGTAACTCACGCTCAATGGCGTACTGTTATCTCCTGATACCTGGACCAGGCAAAGTGAGACTGCTGGCTGGCCTTACCTGCTGTCTCCACCTTGTGCACCCCGTGAACAGTGCACAGTTCATCAAACTTCATGAAAAGCCTTTGTGAAACGGCGAGGCAGAGCAACAGTTAGCAAGTACTTATTGCGATGGTATATGCATGCACATACATGCATGTTTTCAGCAACACACACTCACTCGTTGAGGAAAATCATCACAGCGTCAGGTGCCACCTGCTTCGACATGCTCGTGAAGCCTGGGGGCGGACAGGACATGGACGGTCAGCTTGAGCACCAGGCACATCACACCCATGTACGCCTCACATTCCACCGAAAGCCTGCTTGCTTGCGGCCAGGGCCCTGACAGCTGCGCCCCTCTTCCGCACCGCAGATGTCCATAAATAATATCGAGGCATCGTTGTGCGACCTGGCAAGGTTGCCCAGGTTGGCAGGCTGTGACAGGCTGCCACCAGCTGACATGAACTCGATGACGTGGCGGGGGAACAGCTGCAACGGCAGGCAGCAGGGTGGCGGGGGGTTCAGAATCATACCTCTGTCATGACCTGTCGTGCACTTGTCACGAGTGGAGTGTGCTTCTACTGCTGCGCCAATTAGGGCAGGATTCATGGCATAAACAAGAATAACATCCCTGTGATTGCAGCTGTCGCCTGTAGCTAAGCAGCCGCGCAGCTGTTGCTGATGTTGTGGCTGCAACTGTAAGAGCAGCCTTTCCTGATTACCCCACTCACTTGGCACAGAGTGCTGAGCTGCGCGTCGGTCAGTGCAGCCATGGTCGTTTCCAGCTGGGTGCGCATGGTCACGTCGGTCTGGTAGACAAGCAACACCTCCCTGCACAGCATCAAAGTTCGATACGTAAGCTGTGCAGGACTCCAGCGCAGTTGCGAAGAATATGACGCACAAGCACACGCCCAAACAGACACAATGCATGCAGCGATACTGCACAGCACACAGCACAGACATCATCACACCTGCCGTCGTCCTCATCCACCACGGTAGTGACAAACACCTCATGCCACTGGCAGTCCTGCGGGTCAACATTCTGGGCTCTGGTTTGCACCTCCTCCGGGGCCTGAGCACCCGACTTTGTCACTGATGCGGTCCCCTTGGCGCTTTCAAACAGCGTAGGGGGGACGGAAGGTGGCACAACCGAGTCCATGCCCCAGCTGACGGCGGTGGAACCCTCTTGCAGCATGAGTCCGCTGGACGTCCTCTGCCCCTGGGGCGGCACAGTGCTCAGCAGGTCTGGCAGCACAGCACCTTCCGACCCCTTGCGAGGGGCGCAGTTGACCAGCCTTCCCTCATGCTCCGCACCGTCCCACAGGTCGGGGCACGGCATCAGCACCAGTGGCTTGCTACCGGTGCTGCGCCCATCCTCCTCGCCCTCGGTTTGGCCGCCGGAGCGCTGCAGGGACATGTTCCTGCGGGACAGGTTGCTGCGAGGCGAGAAGGTCTCAGCCCCTTCGCCGCGAGGTGACGAGGGAGTTTGAAGCTCCGATGGGCACTTCTTCGCTCCTTGCAGTCGTGGCAAGGAGGTTGATGCGGATGCTGATCTGGAGGCCATCCTCAGGTCCAGCATTGACTTCATGCGTGGGGGCGCGTTGCGGACGGCCACGGACAGGGCTGCATTAACGTAGGTCAGCAACAGCAACAGCAAAAGCAAAAGCAACGCAGGTCAGCACAAGGGGAGTAAGCATGCTCATGTGATCTGTCAGCCCGGTTGTTGCAACGCTTGCAGGGACTGTGTGCTTCCACTACACAGGCAGGCTGGCTAACATGCAAAGCCTTGGATTCGGTTGTTGCTGCACCATGCCTCTCAAGCGGTTACCCTGCAGCATCAAGGCCGCTCGTACCTGATGCTGCATCCGGCGTCAGCAAGTTCTGGGCGCGGTGGGGACCGCTGACGCTGGTCCCACTCAGCCTGCACATGTGCTCGTGGTTTGAGTTGGACGATGATGGAGGACAGCCGTAGCTGGCCGGCGATGGCACCTCTGCTCCTTGAAGGTCGTCACTAACAGGCGTGCGGCTTCGAAGTGGTGTTGCACGGCCTGCAAGAGTGTGCCACAGAGGTCTGTTATAAGCAGGTTGTGATTGCTGGAGTTGTGAAAAAGGCGCTGGCAGTTCAGGAGACTGCGCAGGTAGACGTTGCCGCCTGTGCATTGCCCCGTGACTGGAGGCAAGGCACTGGTGCCGGCGTGTGGCACCATGCAGTTTGCAGCTGCAACCTACTGTGGGGGCTGCTGGGACTGACGCGACTGAACTCCTCCACAAACTCTGCAGGCACGTCGCCATCAATAACGGCCGACTGCGCCAGTGCCGCGAACGCCATCCCCGTTCCCATGTGGCGCCGGGAGGATGGCTGCAGGGTGGGCAGTTCCTCCTGGGGGTCTGGCATGCAACTGGCAGGCACGCGGATCACCCTCCGCCAGCCCTGTTCACCACGGCCGTCGGCTGGGCGACTGCTCAGGACCTCTGCCAGCATGTCCTGCATGACATCCTGCCCCTCAAGCTGGAACAGGCGCTGCAGCAGGGCCATGGGTGAGCAGGCTGTGTCGAGGCCATTGCCAATCTGGCAGGACATGTCTCCGTAGTACCTGTTGGTGACAGAAGCAGTTGCAGGTCAGTCCGTGTTGAAGCCCGAGTTCGGAATTCCATGGTCACCCGCTGTTGCCCAAGCAGCTGCGTTGTGGATTGAACTGGTCGACCAGGTTAGAAATGTGAGCAACTGGTGCCGGCCAAGCCTTGCTTACGTGATGGACAAAGGAGTCTGTGCCACCATTGTTCCATCAAGGCTCAAAGCAGTCACTGCATGGCACACAGCAAAGCTTGGTCAGCAAGCGTAGTGTGCATGCACTAGGCGTTTTTCGCGCACTCCATCACAGCTTACTGAAGTAGGGAGCGGAGTCGAGTAGGTGTTGGTTCATAACGCCCCTGTGAAGTTGCGCCTGCCGGCTGCCACTCGCCCGTGCATGCGCTGTGCTGGCACCGGCGCTCAGTGAGCTGCTGGCTGCCAGGAGCTTTGCTGGACGACACGGCGTCTGGCGGTCCTCAGCCAGGGCTAAACGCAGAGGCAGGTCCACCTCGAAACCATTGCGGTCCATGACGGACACCCACTCAGCAACACCTGGTTGCTTCACGGGCCCTCCTCCTGACAGGTTCAAAGTACGCATTGCGGAAGGAGATTACTAGCAGAATTCACGGATAGTCTTGGCAGGCAAACGTGGCGCAACAATGGCACCTGCTGCAGTGTGAAAGGCCTCTCGGCTACCAACTGTCGGGAAAACAGTCACTGCAGTGCGCGCGCGCCTCAGATGCTCATTCACGTCCGTGCTGCTCTCATGCCAGCGTGAGCGCACATGGCAGACTGCTTTACGGCGCAAAACACAACCTGATTGTGCCAGTCACAGTATCGGGTGCCTGCCGCATGCAGGTAAGCTGGGCCAAGTTTGGGCAATGCCCTCATAGCGAGGCGCTGTTTGTAACAGCTGGCTGAAAGTGCAACTATGATGATGGCATTGGCCATGCTGCTGCGAGAAAAGCACGCCGCCTGTTGCCGAAGGTAGGGGGTAATGTTGGCTGCGTCATGTGAAACGCTGCTCAGACCATGCCTGGACAGCGAATCCTCCGAAATACAGGGTGTGCAGTAGCAACACCACGTCAAAGCGAATCGCAAGCCAACGGATGATGGAGCACCATCAAGAGCATGCAGCAGCAACGCACCAAACTCAACCATACTAACCACATCAAGCGACGTCAGGTGATTCGTGCGCACACTTCATGGTCTGAGCATCAGTGCTGTAGATATCTGCAAATGTCCTCCAGAAGGAACTGGCACCTGCGTTTCCCTCCCCCCTGCGTCTGGCCCCAGGCTGGGACGTCACTGCATGGGGACGTTGAAGCACTGCTTTTCGATGCTGGTACCAGGAAACTTTGCCCGTTTCGGGCAGGGGTCCTATGCGCCCTAGCGGTGGCCCCCAGGAGTGGAAAACAAACTACTACTGCTTCTACTACTGGTGGTACCAGCTGGTAGGTGCCGGTTGCAGGTGTCGGTTGTTGGTGCCCTCCATGATGTGCCCAGATGCTGCGGGAAAGAAGTATCCGCTCGCACCCGCAGCGGCAACACGCACGACGCAGGAATGCGGATGAGCCGAGGTGCAGCGGGCAGCGTCACAGGCGCGCGTGCTGCAGAGATGGGGCCTGACAGCTGCTGAGGTAGTGGGGGGGTGAATCAATGGCACACAGCCCTGCCTGAGCTGCAATTGCAATCTGTTCAGCCTCGGCTGCCCTCAATCTAGCCTTCATTTGCAACAGCCCTCTCTTGCCATACCTCTCTTGCTGCTTTCCTAAAGAGTACTTGCCCCTGTGCGTCTTCTGCTTCTGCTTTTCAGCCACTTGACCATTCTTTGCCTTGAGACTGTCGTTCACCATCACCAGCGCCGTCTTGTCAAACCTCTCCAACCGCTTTGCAGACGCTCTGTGTGTCGCCTCCTTCCATTTTCCAGCCCCTCCTGCTGCCTGCACCTGCACCAGCTTTTCCACTTCTACGGCGCCGATGTGCACTGGTGCTGGTACGCCACACCGCATGTGCTTGCTGTCCAGCATCCGTGTCTTGGGTAGCCCCGCACAGTCAACGATTACGCACACGCAACATCCCTGGCCAGAAGCTGTTTGATGCAAGCCATGCTTCAACAGTGGGCAGAGACTAAGTGCCTCTTAAATGGTCCAGTGAGTTGCCAAGGGCGACGGAGCTGTTGAGCCTGATGCAACCTCCTCTATTTCCTCTTTTTGCTCCGCTAGTTTAGTCTGATACTTCTTCTGCAGCGGCCAATGCACGGAAGCTGCGCGCAGCAACAGGGGAAAGGGCGAACGGGCATATTCGGCCAGCAGAACAATAAGCACGATATCTCAGCAGCATAGCCCGGGGAGCGCCTGCGTAGGGCTACAAGGCAACAACAGCATACCCCTACACCGATCTGCATCAGTGCTCCCGCACTCCCTGCAGCATCCCTCTTCGTGCTCACCAGAACGGCGTAAATTGCCAGCCGGTGCCGCGGTAGAACTTGTTCTGCAGGGTGGCAGGTGCAGCGCAGCCAGGCAATGCTCGTCAGTGTTGAGAAAAAAAGGAAGACCCTCCTGAGTCTTGATTTGACCCCGTAAATCTGCTCACCACTCTGACCTGGACTTTCATCCAGGTCAGGCAGGTACAGCAGGCGGCGAATCAGCAGCAGCACACCATGCAGCCAGGCCCTTCGCCGACGTCGACTGCCTTGCCCCTGGACGTCCGAAATGAGATCCGCGCCTGGCATAACCCAATGCAGACGCCATGCAAGCAGAGCCATGACGATGCCATCCCCAGCAAACGTGAGTTCATAACGCCTCCCGCCGCTCCTGGCCCCTGCATCCTCACCTGGAACTCCACCCAGTGCAGACGCAGCGCATGCAGGAATGCGGACAGCGACTCCATCACCATCAGCACGCCAAGTGTGGCACAAGCCCATACAAAAAATGCAACCACCAGCGCCGCCGCATACATCGCGCCACGAAGGCCTTCGGGTCCGGCGTTGGCGGTGATACCTGCCATCAGGACGCGGTCGTAGAAGACGGCGGAGAGCTGGGAGTGGGCGAGGGACAGCGCCCACAGGCGGAGGTACGAGGCAGTGTTGGAGACGGCGCCAAGCACGAACTCGATGGTGTGGATCATCTGGTGCACCACCACCTGGTAGCAGCGTCAAGGGTGAGGTGGGTGGGTGGGGTGCAAGCGGCGAAGGAGGGTTGGTGACAGGGAAAGGAGCAGCGAGGCCGCGGTTGTTGGTATCGGTGTCCCTTTGAACCTCATCAGGATCTCCCAAGAACTCGTCTCCCGGTTACTTCTTCCACTGCCCAGCATCGGCCAGCATCATGAGCACCAGCATCAGCATCACATCAGGAAGACGACAGCGCCAGCAACAGAACCCTCCTCTGTCAGCCTCACCTCGCCAAACTCAAACTCCCCGTGCTCGCCGTGGCCACCGCCGTGGTCGCCACCGCCACCATCCTCCTCCGCGCCCCCACCCAGCGCCCGGTACGCCCCATCCTGGCCCTCCTCGTCCTTGTGCGCCTTCTGGGCAGCTTCGTGCCGCGCCTTGAGGATCAGGGGCTTAGGCAGCAGCATCCAGGGTACCGCGACCAGGGCCGCCAGCAGCAGGACGTTCTGCACGGTCCCCTGGCCTTCAAAGGCGAAACCAGCGCCATCAACCTCACCAGGGTGGAGGAACATGTAGATAAGGACGTGGTACAGGTCTACCATGGAACCTGCAGCGGTGAGCGGGTTGACATGGGTCATTGGGGCAAGGGGAAAGTTCAGTGCGTTGTAACAGCACGGTTGCAAATCAGAAGATGGGGGTTCATGAGGCCTGGGCAGGGTGGCTTCCCCTGCTCACTACATCATCCCTGGCGGCAGACCCAGCTGCAACTAGGGGAAAAGCAACCTTGAACCTGCCCCAGCTGCGACTAGCTCCAGCTGCAACTTGCCCCTAGCTGCAACCTGTCGCAGCTGCCCCTCCCACCCCTGCAACTCGCCCCCCATCCGCCCCCCCTTCAATCGGCGATCACCTGTGGCCCACTTCTGCAAGATGAGGAAGCTCAGGTAGCCGAACAAGGAGTTGAGGAAGACCATCTGGGGCACAAACTCACACCATGTGGACAGCGTGTCCCTGCATGAGTGACAACAGAGGAGCGAGAGGCTCAGAAGGTGCAGTGGATTGAGGCAAGCAGGGCACTGTTGCATCCCTGCATAGAACGGGTCTACAAGCGACGTGTGCCAACGCTGCTGGCACTCCCTCCCTCCCTTCCTTCGCCTGTGCGCGCGTGGCACAAGCCGTGTGTGCATGAAGGTGTGCTCTGTGTCTGCTGGCTTCCCTGAAGCGCTCACCTGAAGAAGCTGTTGTTGAAGAAGCTCATAAGGATGCCTAGGTTCATATGAGTGACGCCGATTAGGATGGACATCTTCATCTTGAGACTGCGGGGGGCACGGGGCGCAGATGCACAGATGTCAGTCGGCGGAAACAGAAGGATTACTTCGCGCAGGCCCATGTGATCAGCAGCATCAGGAGTTGCAAACGACCCCTGTCGCAGACACACAAAGGCTAGCCAGAGTTGCTGCTCTTTGACGCAACGGGTGACCCGGGGCTGGTGACTTGCGCACAAGGGCTGGCCTGCCACCTGCCCGCACCTGTTCAAGAAGGGCAGCTCCGTCTTGGTGCCGTGCCACGCCGGGTCAACCCCGAAGGGGTAAGGCTGGTCAGTGAGGCGCACGTGCCCCCCCGCATGGGAGCAGTTGCGCAGGTCTGAGGGGCCAGAGGGCGTGTCCTCGCTACCGATGAAGCACCTGCAATTCGTGACAGCAGGGACGACGCGGTCAGCAGCCATTCCGGCAGGACATCGTCCAAATTAGAGGGTGTTGCCTTGATGCTCAGCATGCAGTTATAACAAACACTTGGGCATAATTCATCGGTCTAGGTTCCCAGGCAACAGATACCATGGGCTGCTTGGCCCCACAGAGCGCTTGTCCGCGGCAAGCACCGCACGACCAGTGTGGACAGCACTCACCCGAAGCGTGTGTTTCCGAACAGCGCCATGGGGATGGAGAAGCACTCGTTGTACAGCGCTCCGGTGTACATGGAGTAGATGGCCATGAGCAGGATGCAATAGCGGCCGCCGAAAAGCATGGAGGTGATGTCGTCAAGCTGCAGAGGACAGGTGCAAGCATGGGTGGAGAGGGATGAGTGCAGGTAGGGTGTGACGTAAAAGGTGCTGGAAAAAGGGAGTGAGCAGGATACACGATCAAACTGTAGGGCCGAGGGGGCAAGCAAGGGCAGCGCAGCGCATGGGATAGGAACAGCAGTGGGTCAAGGCCCTCCCACTTCCTCCCTCCCCACTCGCTGATTGGATGCCACGCCATGCCTTCTCCTGCCTGCAT
>JAWZTI010000065.1:5036-34307 GCA_039880955.1 Chlamydomonas urium | reverse complement strand
CCCCCTACACACCTTGGATGCCCCCAGCGCCTTTTCCTTGAACACCAGCAGCAGCGCAAAGAGCAGCATGAGGAAGCCGTGTCCCAGGTCTCCAAACATGACGGCGAAGAGGAAGGGGAACGTCATGATGGTGAACACCGCAGGGTTTACCTGAAAAAAGGCGAGGCGGGTTGGTATGACAGGGTGGAGCCATCAGAGAGCTGGTGCAGATGGGCTGGTGAGTGGTCTGAGTAAAAACACGGGAAAGAGAAGTGAACAATCATACACAAAGAAGGGCTGCAGGTTGCTGTTGCTGCTGATGTTGTTGTTGCTGCTGAAGTTGCTGCAGCTGCTGTTGCTGCTGCTGCTGGGATCACTTTCAAAAAAGGACAGATCAATGAGACGGGACAAGCTGCAGGCGGCGAGACGATCGAAAAGAGCGGTTGCGCTTTCCACCTGACTGTGTTATGAGTCATAAGTAATGAGCCATGCACCATGACTAATGAGTCATGTGTGAAGAGCCGTGCAACAGGATGCCCACAAGACAGGTATCAGGTCATGCACACGCACCTCCCGGTAGCTAGCAACGCCGTACGCGTCGACGATCGTCTGAAAGCACGAGGTGAACTTGTTGGTGACAAAGTAGGTGGGCGGCTGCTGGTGATGCTGGGGCAGAGGCTGGATCACCGACGTCACCTGTCCATCGCAACAGCCACAGCAGCAGCAGCAGCACCAGCAGCAGCAGCATTGTCATTCCCAGCAGCTTGCGGAACATTGCTTGTAGCTAAATAACATACAAGCTGGGATGTACTCAGCACAGACTGCATGTATTGGCTTGGATGTTGTTGCCCTGCTGTCGGCCAACCTGCCCATTACATACTCCCTGCGCTCATCTCGCCTGCAAGCCTTTCAGCAAACCTCCTCCACCTTCACCTCCCTACCCTCCCCCTCAAGCCCTATGTCTCTCCCGCCCCCCCTCCCATCTCACCTGCCCTGCCTGGCTCTTGTCCGAAGCCTCCCTCAATGCCTCTGACACTTGGGCCCTTGCTGCACTCGGCACCCAGGCCTCCGCGACCAGCACCTTGCGCGTGAAATCAAGGTTCATCTTATTGAGGGTATGGTAGATGGCTTTCTCCTTGCGCACCAGCAGCGTCCAGCCCTCCAAGTCTGGATGAATCAGTCAAGGCAGGGGAGGGGTGAGCGAGGAAAGCTAGGTGCGTTGAAATGGTGCAGTAAATTGTCAGCGTCCCGCCTTCCGCACTAGACGGGGCTGACAATGCAGGGAAGAAGCAGCTGTACCACGCATTGATGGGCTACAGGAGCCAGCGGCCCCTTACAAACCAGCAGCGTTCAGCTCTCCAAACCTGCAAACCATATGTCGAACAAGGGAGCGCACAGCAACATGATTTGTCGCACAGCTGGCAACACCCATTGGCTGGCCTTGTAACGTATGGGCGCAAAGTGCAGGTAAGACAGCCTGTGTCAACCATAAAGCCTGCCGCCCATCCCTGTCCCCCCAACAAGTCACCCCGTCCCCTTCCTATCCTCCTTGAACCCAAGTCACAAGGGCTACTCACTTTGTGCGACGGTGGCCAGCGTGAGCTGCGACTGGCGCTTGCCTGCCTCAATGGTGGTGGCCAGCTCCCGCAGCCTGGTAGTAACCTCCGCGTGGGTCTGACGCTGACGTGGCACCTCCTCGGGGAACGGGTAGCGGTTGGCGCCAAACGCCTCGCAGATCTGGGGGCAGGGGAGGGGGCAGCAAGCAGGTTGACGCTTTGGGGAAAGAGAAGGAGCACGTCCTTGCTCAATTCTAGAATCAAGGCACTTGTAACGCATTGCCATCCGGCACCCTCTCCTCATCTTGCTGATCTTCTCCCCATTTCCCTTCCGCCCTGCCCCTGCTCCTCCTCATTTCCCTGCCATCCCTGCCCACCTTGTTCCCCTTGTTGCGCGCCCGCTCCCCCGCGAAGAACACCACAAACACGCTCTTGTCCTGCAGTTCGCCGGTGGCCGGGTCGCGCACTGGCCCGACGTCCACACTTTTAAAGAACACGTTACCGCGCGTGGATCGGAACAGCAGACGCTCAAAGGGCGCCTTGCGAGTGCTCTGGATAAGGCCTGCGATGAAGCTCAGGCGGGCCATCTTGGCGGACTCTGAAGCCTGAGGGGCAGTTGCCGAGGTGGTGGGGCGCGGGTGCGGTGCGGTGGTCAGGGAAAGGGGTTTGGGATGGCGGGTGCCTGAACATAGTGGATGATGGCCTTGTGGCGTCTGAAAAGGCGACGGCAGGCCAGCCCTGCCAAAGTGCAATTGGCGTGCGGCCGCCGGTCATGACGCCAGCCTGTCTGGCATTTGGCCCTCGCAACGCCCAGCCCCACCCGGTCCCAAGCAAAGTGGCCATCTGCCAATCCAGGCAGTCCCCAACCACCTGCTCGCCACTCCCGCCCACTTCCCACCTCGCCGCTCCCAGCCCGCCTCCCCTTGCCCCCGCCCCGCATCCCCTTGCCCCCGCCCGCGCCCCACGCCCCACACCCACCAGAGCCTCTGCGGCCAGCAGCGGTGTGTTCAGGTCCGGGGCGGAGGCATCCGGCACGTTTGTGTTTACGGTTGCGCGGGACAGCGCATGTGCACTCTGGAAGAAAGTCCCCCCGCGCTCCAGCAGCAGCTGCAGCTCCGACAGCTCTGCCCATGCACGCTGCAGGCGTTCGTCGTTCTGATGCAGCTCCAGCACCTCGCGCTCGAGGCGCTCCAGCGTGCTCTGCAGTGGCGCAGTGATTGTTTGGATGGGTGGGGGAGGGCAGACACGGGTGGGCTGCGAAGCAGGGAACCTGCCTCTGGTCTGACTGGTGGTGTGCCCACGACTTAATGATCAGAGCTGGTTGTAGTCAGCAGGATGGTGACGCCTCACAGTGGTTCAGGAATGCACACCCGCATCGTCGTGTTCATAGTTGGCGACTGCTTTCCCTACGCACCTCCAGTTCATCTATCGTGATAGCCTTGTGCCAGCCATGCGTCACCTTCAGATTGACCTTGTGCACCTGCCCTCAGAGAAGCGCAGACAACTCTCAGCAAGTGTTTGGGATTGGGACAGCAAGAGATTGCACCCCCCCAGCATTTCAGCACCAGTTTCAGAAGCCCCTGTGATGGATCGACCCACCTGCTCTGATAGGAAGCGCAGCTTGCGCGCCATCTCGTCGCAGCGCTTGACCTGCGGGGCGATCAGCTGGTGCATCAGCAATCACAGGTGTTGCACCCCCCGCATGGCAGTGTGCTGCTGTGACACGCGGCTCAGCTCGGGTCCTCGCCTGGTTGGCGTAGTTGCGCTGGAAGGCGCTCTTGTGCTCGTTGAGGTCACGAAACTGCAGCAGGCCCACATCGCCTAGCGCTGCCACGGTATCGTGAGCCGCTTCGGCCGGAATCATCAGCTATGGCAAGCAGCACATTGCAGGGCCATCGCCATTGTCAGTTGTTGCTGCTGCGGCTGCTGCGAGGCGTTCTTGCTCATGCAGCGAGCGCTGCTTGGTTTTTGCGGGTTGCAGTGCACAGCGGACCTGGCACAGCGTCATCTCCTCGCTGCGCACACAGCAAACAGAAGCAATCGCGTTAGATCGGCGTGCATGGCGTACACACATGCAGGGGCGGACCCCGGACACTGGGCTCTGGCGCACCTGCGCCATAAGTCTATGTTGCCCAGCATGGTTTCGCGCGTGCCCGCGGCTGGACCGGGGCTTTTATTGTAGCGTGCACGCAGGTGGTCTGATTCTCCTGGTGTGGGCGGCACTAGAATTGATTTCAGTTGATAGAAGGGCCATGCTCATACAAAGGGTATAGTTACTGTACTACTTAGTGCACATAGTTGTTTAAAAAGGGCGTCATTCTGCAAAGCCAATATCTTTATTTTGGTATGTATCAGCTTCTGTCTCTGTCTAAGGTCTGGGTCCGGGGCGCCGTGCACGCACACACCTGTGCACACAACGGGACACACAAACAAAGTGTCCAGTCCGGAGCAGGCACATCCTGTAAACAGCTGTGCTTTTGATGTTGTTTGCGTGAGCGCGCCAAGCTGAAAAGGCTCAGCACACAGGCTTGCTCGGACTCGTATGCAGCGTGCGTGTTCACCTTGCTGGCCGCAGGCGGCCCAACAGATGCAGGCGGCCAAGCATTGCGATGGACACCGATGTCGCCGCAACAAAGTTGCCATCCAGCCTGCGCGCGGGGAAATGGCTGAGGCCCCCGATGCGACTGTAGCACCTTGAGGTCGCCGCCTCAGCCGGTGCCTGGCACAACTTGAGCGAGGCTATGGCGTGCACCAGCACACTCGCAGCCCGCTGCCCAGCCGTCTGGCTATCCTCGGGCAGAGACCGAGGCCGCTCGGCGCCGCTTGGCGCCGCTTGGCGATGAGAATGCAGGGCGTGCTTGTGCCGCCAGCTCCCGCCACACCTGCAGCCGAAGCGTCGCGCGCTCCGTGCCTGGCGCAATGCCCTTGGCCAGCTGCACCAGCTTGGTGGCCACCTGGGCTGCCTGGGCATGGCGCCTGAATGGAGTTTGAGCGCTCATAGCCTCGGCTACCTCTGCGATGGGGTGTTTCGCCGACGGGATGGGTGGCGATGCCATTGCCTCCGCCCCCGGCGCAGCAGCCCCCGCCCTGCCCCCGCCCCCGCCGCTGCACCAGCCCCCGCCGCTGCCACACCAGCCCCCGCCGCTGCCACACCAGCCCCCGCCGCTGCACTAGCACTTGGCGCCGCCACAGCCACTGCTGAGGCTGCTGCTGCCGTTGCTGCTGGCACGCACTCTGCCTGAGCTGCCACACAAGCAAGGTGCTGTTGCCCTGCGCCCGCGCCATATTTGCTCTCCTTTGCAACCGCCGACTGCAGCCTGCAGCAGCCATGCGCCGTGCTGCACTGTGTCAGCAGTACGCAGGTCCTGCTCCCCGTTCCGCCCCGGCTGACCGCTGCATCGCCGCCGAGTATCCACACCGAGTGTCGGGCAGCGCTGCGTTCAGGCTGTGCAATCTGGGTCGTGGGGGTTGACACTGTCGTTGTCGCCCTCCTCGTGGAGCCAGAGCACCTCGTAGTCGCGTGCTTGTTGGGGTTGGCGACAAGGCTGTGTCTTGGCCAGTGAGGGAGCAAAACCAATCACCTACACACAGGGGGGCTCAGCTCAGCTGGTTTACACAAGAAGTTCCGTCCCATCCTTTAACGGCAACGGGTTGTGAGGCATGGGGGGCAAGTGGGTGCAAGGGCAGGGGCGTGCAAGAGCAGGCCCTGAGGGCAGGCCCAGACCGGGAGCAGCTAGCAAAGGGGCAGGTGGGCAGAAGCAGAGCAGAGCGGGGCAGGTGCAGGATGCGGGGCCAAGGCTGCACGGGGAGGTGGGCAGGTAGGCGACGGATGGGCGCTTGGCTAGGATGGCAGGGGGTAGGAGGCGGAGGCGGAGGCGGAGGACGCCAAGGCGCTCGTCACCGCCGGCTTGACGGAGCTGTGTGGAGCTGGCACCTGTGTACGCTGCTGTGACGCGGCAGCATGCTGCTGTCGGCAGCCGCGGGGTGGTGCGGGACAGCCACAGCTTGCCTGATTGGTTTCGCTGACACGGGCAGGCTCAAGCTGTCCCAGGAGGATGCCAAGGCGCTCATGGTTTTAGGCCTGGCAGAGCCGAGCCTACCAGAAAAGGCGAGGCGCCGTGCGTTAGGCTTAGGCCAGGCTCAGGCCAGACTCCGCCAAGCCGGTGGCTATGAGCACCTTCGCATCACTCAAGGACATGTTGAGTCTGCTCATGTCAACAAATTGCACAAGTAAGCTATGGCTGCCGCGTCGCAGCAGCATGGACACCAGGACGGCGACCATCCAACTGTACACCTGGAAGGTGTGCAGCTGGACGTCGGTCGCTTGGATGTCACCGGGGCCCAGGGGGGCGGGGGAGGGGTTGGAATACTGAACTGGCAGTGGAGGTCGGGGCTGATGTGAGGGAAAGAGCGGGGCGTCGGGGGCATGGGTGCGTCGTGGCCGCCCGCCGCCGCCGCTGCAAAGTCACTGCGTCCCGCTCTCGGTAATGCCGCAAGTGGGCAGCACCGAGAGCGGGATGGCGCTGCGATGCATGCCGCTGTTTGGCCATGACGCCGCCAGCGCCGCAAGGGAGTGCATGGCACCCCGCAAGGGCTGCTTGGTTGCCGATTGCCGCACACCTGTGGGGCGTGGGGCGCTAGCTGGCAATAACAGGAGCGAGGGCAGAAAACACATCGCTTAAGCAGGCGCACAACCTGACAAGACCGCACCAAACAGCTGCTTGTTGGGTAAGCGGTCCTGGGACAGCTCTCTGGTGCTGATCTAGCTGGTTCAGCCAACTGGTGAGGCCGTGGTGGGTGCTGCAAAGGCTGTGGCGACGTAAGCAGCGTGGCCGGCGCCCTCACCTCACTCACCTTGAGGGCCACACAGCATTTGGGAGGCTGCCTGCACAACCTGGCTGGTGTCACCTGCGCAAAGCATGGGTGCAGCAGGCCAGGGTCCACCTCTCGAGCTGCAACCCCTCCCTCCCTCCTGTGCGCTCCAGTGCCTGCAGACGGCTCACAGACGCCGATCTAGCTGATGCAGGCGGCTGGTGAGGCCAGCGTGGCGAAACCGAGTGCCCAGTAACCCATGCAGGTATAGACTGAAGCTGCTGGGGTGCTGCCTGAGATGCACACATTCATTGCAGCACATGGAAACGTGCACAGACACTAATGGTGGAACCACTTGTCTAAAGTTCAGAAAAAAGTATTGCACCCACACAACCACACGTTGAACACATTTCATCCTTGGCCAATCATCTCTTATTGCTACCACCTGCGTCGTAACACAGCTGTCAGTAGCGGCACCTGCACAGGGCTCAGTGGCAGCGCTGCACACGGCTAGCACCAGCAGCCTTCAGACACAACGCGCGGCAGCAGGGAAATGCTTGGTTGTAGACAGGGCTTTGAGGTGCAGTAGCAGCAGCTCTTTGTCTCCCTCGCCGCTTGGTTCTACCAGCAACGCCGGACCTCCCTGTCCACAGACGCAAGACAAATGCGTGCAGCACCCGTGTCCAGCTCCACCACCAGCTGTGGAACCCAAATACGGCGGCAGCCCTTCAGCCGCAGGCCCTTGGCTGTCGCTGCAGCCCTCAGCCCGCTGCCCAAGCACTCGCACCTGCCTCAGCGGCGCGAAGAGCGGGACGAGGGCGGTCACTTTAGCGCACCCATTCCCAACAGGCAGGTCTCTGCCGAGGGCTCTGTGGCGACTGAAGCCTTCGCAGCCACGCTGGCAGTACCCCAGATGTTGGAGGACCAGGAGGGCACCACCATCAGGCGGGATCAGCAGGCACAGCCGGCTCCTGAGCCACGCGGCGAGTTTGTGCCTGATGATGTTATCAAGGAGTTTGAGGTGAGGGGTGGTGAAGCAGGCGGCATGTGGCTTTCCATGCGGCAGCACGCGCCATGTGGTCACTATGTGGTCCCCCCATGTGCGCGTGTTGCTCACAGGCCAAGCTGCAGGGAGACATCCAGAGCGTGTTTGCAACGCTGGTTGCCGGTGTTGGTGAGTGTTGCAGGAGCTTTCTAAGCAAGGTTGGGCCGCGGAAAGGTTTTGCAGGCTGAACACCTATGTCTTGCTGCTGCTCACCCTGCTCTCGCCCCCTACTTGATGCTCTTGCCGCAGGCGTTATCACATGGTGGCGCGGCGTCTGGGCGCTGCTGGACCACTTCCTGGGCGACTCCCTGTTTGGAGACTGCATGTGCATCTTCTCCGGCCTCCTCATCATTCTCTACCTGAGGTTTTCAGGGGCCAAGCTGACCAACTTTTTCCCTCCAAGTTAGCCCTTCATGGGCAGCATAATCAGAGTCAGTCTGGGGACACTCATTGTTCCATAATGCATCGCCTTCGGACCATGGCCAGCCCCTTTTCAGCCACAGCTTAGTATGTGTGTAGCCTTGCTGTTGCATTTCAGTGTGCACCATGTACAGCTATTCGCGATGACTGCGTGTGCGCCATTGCGCCGCTGGCAAAACTCTTCGAACACATGTGAGCCATCGCCCGGGGCTCTGCACATCTGGGGGCCCGAGCCTTGGCGCACACTTATAATTGACTGACCGAGTTTTGTGTGTCCCTCGCCATATAAAGGATGTTGCTGACCGATTCCCTCGTTTCCTTTGCCGGCTCCTGTAGGGAGCCTCTTCAGTCTAGTTGAGAGTGTGTGTATGAGAGCACGAGCGCATGAGCGCGTTCAGTGACAGTGACTGCAGGCCTGTCAGCGGCAGCTTATCACCGCAGTATTAACCAATGTGGCCAGCCCCCAAGGATCTGGTCAACCAAACGCTTGCATGCCCACACTTGAATGGGCGGATCCATACTCTGGTTTTTGCGCATCCGCCTAAAGTGTGCTTGGCATGGTGATGGCGAAGCCACCAGCGAGACCCTTCAAGCCTGTTGGTGGCGGGAAGCCGTCGGCCAAGGGTAAGGCTCCTGCGGGCAAGTTTGGCAAACCTGCGCGGCCGGCGGGCGTCAGCAAGCCCACTGGCGGCGCTCCTGGCAAGAAGCATGGCTTTACAAAGCATGCGGCTGGTCACGGCAAGGGCAAGCCGCCTGCTCAGGCGCCTGCAGTGCCGTTGTCGAGGTGCGCTTGGGCCGCCTTTGCGCCGCCGTTGCACTGCATCGAAGAGTGCATGCCGTGACGACAGGTTGACCACTGCGTCCGCGCAGGAAGGATCAGAAGGTTGCCAAGAGGAACAGGTTCGCAGCCATCAAGAAGAACTTCAACATCATCCAGGTGACTTGACGGCACTGCCTTAGGGCATGCAGGCCGCCAGGTGGCCACGTCCTCTGAACGCCTTCACTCAACGATTGCCTGTGCATGCCCCGGGTTTGGCATTCAGGATGCTGCACAATTGTGGGAGGTGATGCGCCCCAAGAACACGCCGAACGAGGAGCGCAAGGAGATGGTGGACCAGGTGATCGGCAAGGTGAGCTGCCATGGCATTGGGGAAGGGACGCCTTGTGCAACACCAGGGATCACCTCAAACGTCCACTTCACTGGCAACCAGTCTGTCGTGTCTCGGTGCCATCGAAACACCTGCATGTCTTGGTGTGTGGGTGCAGGTGCACGGCAAGGTGCTGGAGCTGGCTCAGAACCACACTGCCAGCCGCATCATCCAGTTCTGCATCAAGTATGGCTCAGCGGAGCAGACGGCAGCTATCATGGCTGAGGTGCGGGCGTCGATTGTGGAGCTGGCGAAGAGCAAGCATGGGCACTACCTGGTGCAGAAGCTGGTCACAGCGGCGAAAAAGGAGGACATCACAGGCAAGCATTGCACATGGCTGTTTTGGGTTGGTGTGAGGGTACAGCGGGGAGAGAGGCAACTGGTGGTTGAGGTTATTCGCAAAGCTAAGCAGTCACAGGATAGGAAGGTGTGGCGTTTGCCATTGTGTTTCATTTGAGCATAGCAGGGATGTGAAACCGGCTGTCAGCATGCAGTCTGGCATCCCGGTCATGACCCTGCTTACAGCACCCGTAGTGGCATATAACCTGGCTGCAGCATGCATCCCATCCGCTGTTTGCCCCTGTGTCGTTGCACACATGCTTGTACACCTGCCCAGCAACCTGTCACAAGCAGCCTACCGTGGCACCTGTTTCCTGACCTGCCTGACCAACATTGACATTGTTGCGCCACTCCTGCTGCACTTGCAGGCATCGTGGCGCAGTTCAAGGGCCACGTCGCCGAGCTGCTGCGCCATCCGCGCGGCGCGGACGTGCTCGTTGACCTGTTCGATGTCGCGTCAACGGAACAGCGCAACGCTATGTGCGCCGAGTTTTACGGCATGGAGTTCGTGCTGTTTGACGGTGTCGCCACGCGCTCTGGTGGCCTGTCGGGCCTGAAGCAGCTGCTGGAGGGCGTCAACGTTGCAAAGCGGCGCGCCATCTTCCAGCACATGACGCGTGCCCTTGCTCCCATTATGGAGAAGGCCATCCTGCACCCGCCCATGGTGCACAGGTGAGCGCACCACGCCAACAGGGGCTTGCGGAGCAGTGAGCCGCATCCACCTGTAATGTTGATGCTGCCTGATCAATTTTCCTTACTGCCTGGCTGGTTGTTGATTGCGCTTTCTACTGAACAGCCGGGCTGACGCCAGCTGAGGCTGCAACCTCAAGTTCTGGACAAGTAACCGCTGAAGCTCACCCTCTTGCTTGTCCCTGTCGCCACGCCTTTCGCAGGTTGATTCGCGAGTTCCTGGAATGCGCCCCTGCCATGTCCGTGGAGGATGCTGTTGACACGCTGACGCAGGCTGGAACCAACGTGCTCAAGATGGTGCACACACACGACGGCGCGGCGGCAGTGTGCATGCTCATTGCTTACGGCAGCATGAAGGACCGCAAGCGCATGATCAAGTCCATGAAGGGTGAGCCGAGTGATGGAGGGAACTGGTGGGGAAGGTGTAAGCTTATTGCGCAGGGCTCAGAGCAGTGTTTTGGTGCTCCAGCTGCAATGTTTGCGATTCAGCGCAGCCAGCTATCTCTCAGCATCAGCGCTTGTCACTGGCCGGATGGGAAGGTTTGGGACATGAGGTGCTGCTGCTACTGCTGCTTCCGCTGCTGGTGATGAAGCTTTTTGGCAACTCTTGCAGTGCTGGCTGCCTTCTGACCTGCTCCTGTGCTTTGCATGCGCTGCAGGTCATGTGCACGACATGGCGACCAATGAGTGGGCCCATGCCGCACTGTGCACGCTGTTCAACGTGGCGGACGACACCAGCGCTGTCAACAAGGCCCTCATCCCTGAGCTCAAGGTGAGAGTGCATTGGTTAGGTGCAGCTCCTGTTTGCATGACTCAGCGCGCTGGCGCATCATGGCTGGCCGAGTTATGAACGTGAGGCCCTGAAGCAGGTCCACTGCTTGCATCTATTTGCAACGTTACAATGCACCGGTAGATACTGAAGTAGCCCTGAGAGTGCGCAGCACCCACAGCCCCGTGACTANGCGCACTCTGGGGCTCGTGGCTGTCGTTATTGGCTGCTGAGCATGTGTGTGCTGTGTCTGTCTTGTGATGACAATCATGTCGACGGGCGGTCTGAACCTCTGATGAGTGTCGACATAGAGCGGCGGCCGCTCCCTCGGGGGTGGTTGGCGTGTCTGAAGGCAAGCCACATGCACACATGCACAGGGCAGCCGATGCACTGACCTGCCACTCTGCTGCCGCAGAAGTTGGAGCACCGGCATTTCGCCTGCATGATGCAGTGGTACAGTGACAAGCAGATGCTTGTGCTCGCCTGTACCTTTGCATTCTCACCTGCGTTGCCTTTGACAGATATCAACGTACTCGAGCTGCTGCAGCTGCTGCACCTTGCGGTGCTGCACTGCTGTGTCTTGGCCCTGCTCTTATGATGACAACCATGTCGACGGGCGGTCTGAACCACTTGATGAGTGTCGACACAGAGCGGCGGTTGTTTTCTTCGGAAAGCGGCTGGTGTGTCTGAAGGCTGGCCAGGCCACACAGCTGCTCCCTACACCCTTGACCCCACTCCTCTGCGCATCCGCAAGTGCACAGCATGCACCATGCACAACTGTTACGCAACACACCCGATTTCTGCCTACCCATCGCTGTGGTGGAACGCAGCTTGTGTTTACCACTGCCATGGAACGTGCTTCTTCCATGGTCATGCTCCTGCCTGTGTTTCACACCTCGACCTCACCTCACCTCACCTTCCGCCCTTCTTGATGAGCAGGCCATGGTGGCGGAGGCGGTGGACGACCAGTACGCGCACCGCGTCCTGCTGCAGCTACTCAGCCCTGACAACCGCCGCTACCTGCCTCAGGCGGTGCTGGAGATGATGCACCCTGCGCAGCGCACCGTCGTCGGAGGCTCCGGCAAGATGGTCACGGACCTGGAGGGTGATGAGGTGAGGTTGTGGATGGCTACCGGGAACAGAGGGAACGCTTGGGACAGCGGATAGCTTGGATGTTGTCTGGGGTCGGGCATAGTGAGGGATGCGGGGCAGAGAGGGAACGCTTGGGACAGAGGATGGCTTGGGTGTTGTCTGGGATTTGGCACAGAGTGCTGTCTTCTGCGCCAGGTTCTGCTGTTGTGACCAAGCTCTGCTGTTGAAGCCTGCCCTCTGCTTGCAAGAATGTACTGAAGCCATCGCTGCTGTGCTTGTGCAGGATGAGGTGGACGTGCATGCTGGGTTTGGCGGCGGCGACGATGCAGGCAATGGCGATGATGATGACCTCTTTGCGCAGCCCAGCAGCAGCAAGAAGCAGAAGCAGGACAAGAGCAAGAAGCAGGGCAAGAAGGGCAAGCAGGGTGAGCTGGCCTTGTGGCTGCGCAAGTGTGCGATGGATGACCCAGCACTTGACAGATGGTTGACTTGCACGGATCATGGGCAGTAGCTTTACAGCAGCTGCCCTGGGTACGGCGGCCCATAGCGTACTGATTGCAAGGGCTGATGCGATACCTGTTGTTCCTGCTGTTTCTGCAGCAGGCAATGGCGATGACGAGGAGGCCGGCGGCAAGGCGTCCGCAGCGGGCGACAGCGGCGACGAGGACGGCGAGGATGCACAGGCCTCGACAGGGCCCCGCGTGCTGGGTCTGAGTAAGAAGACGTCGGAGCAGCGGCGAGCAGAGCTGCTGGGGCAGGGAGCCAACAGCCTCGGCGGGGTGCTGGCGGCGGTGGTGGCAGACCAGGCGGGGGCGCTGCTGCGCTCGCCGCATGGCTGCGACGTCGTAGTGGAGGTAGCTCGTGGCGGTGATGCAGGTGAGGCTTGCTCCACACAAGCCTTGTTTGGTTGTGATCCACGGGGAATGGCAACAAGACTTGCGTTGGGGGCTGCATGCTGCACGGTGTCTGGTATTCGCTTCCACATCCTTGCTTGGCCCTCGCACTGGTCGTGCGCATAGGGCGAGGTGTTGCGCCTGTGGCTGAGCATCGTGCATGACGACTGTGGTTGCTTGTGCTGGCAAGCAAGCCTTCCGTCCATCCCACTCTACCTGCGTCCTTCCACAAACTGCTGGTGTGTCGTTCCGCGCAGGCCTGCTGTCCCAGCAGTGTCGTGATGGCGTCGCTCAGGTGCAGCAGGCGCTGGTTGCGCTGGTGGGGCGGCCCAAGGATGAGTACGAGGGGCAAGGAGCTGGGCCCCGGGGCCAGGGCGAGGAGGACGGCGAGGACGGCATGGGTCCTCAGATGGAGCACGTCATGGTGCACTACTATGCTAGCAGAGCACTGCGCAGGTGAGGGGGAGTTGGATGGGCGAGCTGGAGAACGAGCACAAGGAGAAAGGGAAGCCCGGGTCTGCAGGGATGCGTTGTGGCGGATGAAGGAGAAGAACCAAAAAGAAGAATGTCTTGTGGGCTTGCACTCATGCCTGTCCTGCCTTACCTCGGGTCCTTTCTTTGTGCAGGCTGGTGCTGTCATCCGTTGACGAGGAGGGACGCGGCTCACCCGCCGCCGTGTCCTGCGTAGAGCAGCTATGGGACTCGGCGCTCAAAGGCCGGTGTAGAGACTGGGTGGGGACGCATGGCGACAAGGTGCTGGGGTCGCTGCTGCACTGTGGCAGTGAGCGGGTCAAGGAGGAGGCGGCCAAGGAGCTGCGGCCGCTGCTGCAAGGCCAAGACCTGCAGCAGTGGTCGGAGCCGCTGGTCAAGCCGCACGCTAAGGAGAAGGGGGGCAAGGGCAAAGCGCAGCAGCAGGGACAGGGGAAGCAGCAGCAGGGGCAAGGGAAGCAGCAGGGGCAGGGCCAGGGCGCCAAGGGGAAGCAGCAGGGCAAGCAGCAGCAACAGCAGCAGGGCAAGCAGCATAAGCAGGGCAAGCAGCAGCAGGCCGGTAGCAAGGCGCAAGCGACGAAGCAGCAGGCAGCGGCAGCACCAGTGACAGGTACGAAGCGGCCTGCTGCTGCAACGCAGGCAGCGAAGCCAGCAAAGAAGCAGGCAGCAGCCAACGGCAAGGGCAAGAACTGATGGGGTTCTGAATGTTGTTGCACTTATGGACACATGCATGTGAACTTGAACAAATTCTTTGCATTCTTTCAGATTCAACCTGCAATTTGCTGTAGCACGGCGTTGTAACAATGGCTCAGTGGAATGCGTAGCTTGTCCAAGGGGGATTTCCCGCCCACACTGGGTGCGCACGGTGGTCTTGTCAGGCCTGGCGAAGCAGCAGCACCCGCAAACGCCACGGTGTCGGGCACGCGGAGGCGTGGCGCTGCGCAGGAGTGGAGTTCAGGCAAGTCTGCACACTGGAATCACCGGTCGCACGTGCACAGCAAGAACTTGACATGACATGGCCTGCACCTCCACGCTCACGCCGGCTTTGCTCTACGCTCCGCATCGACCTGCAGGCCACATGCAAGCCACCTGACACGCTTCCTTGTTTGCCTGCTGTATCTTGCAACAGGTCCCATGAAGCCCATGTCGCTGCAGTTGGCAGGCTGGCGCACCCCAATCTACCTAGTGCGCCTTGCAGAAGCTCTGCCAGTTGTGGGGAGCGCATGGGCAGGCAGCTGCCGTCACCTCTGCACAGCCAGGCATTCAGGGCATCAGACCTAGTCAGCACTGAACCCTTGTGCCTGCTGCAGCACAGTTGTCAGCAAGCGCAACTCAGACCGACCACTGCAGCCCAGTCAGCAGGCCGCCATGGAGGCAGGGGTGGGAGGACGGGAGGCGCAGCGCCTGGCATTGGCGCGGGAGCTGGTGTTAGCGGTTGCCCGGTGGGGTGATGGTGCCCTCACCGGGGACGCAAGCAAGGCCCTGGGTCAGGGTTGGCGGCTGTCTCAGGGCAGCAAGGAGCGGGAGGGCGCCAAGGCGAGGAGCGACGAGGCATCCAGCATCTCATCCGCTGACTATGACGCTTTGGCTTTGTTGATGCCAGTGCTGCTGACCATCCACAGCGGGGAGGGTTTCGTGCAGGTGAGGGGGCTTGGTGATGCATTGGTTGTGGGGTAGGGGTCCAGGTTAGGGTGCGTGAACACGCGTAGAGCTGTGAACATTGTTGGGGCAGGTGGCAGGCTGGCAAGAGGTGATGAGAACACAAGGGAGCTTTGGGGGGTGGCCAGACCAGTACCAGGGTATGGGCTCCAGCAGCGCTTTTGCCTGCGCTTCTGTGCTCGTCACTTCTTCAACCCTTCGCGGATTACGTGCTACAAGTAGCATGGCCCCGCCTTTCATATCCTCCCCAACTGATGCCCATCCCTGCGTCCATGGGCTGACATCGGCCCTGCCCCCTGCCCCTGCTCACCAGCATGTGCCAAGCCCCAACTGCAACATATGCTTTGCGGCTGGTCTTTCGAACGCCTTGCGGAACACCACACCACGCTGCTCATCGCGACCGTCCGCGGCCTTCCCGACGAGGTCATCCTCATGCTGCTCAAATCGGGGGCGGACCCCTGCGAGCGCGACACCAGCAGCTGGACGCCCCTACACCATGCCATGGACGTGGGCAGCAGCAGGGAGGTGGCGCTGGCACTGCTGGATAAGCAGATAGCTTGGGGGCAGGGACAACGCAGGGCACAGGCGGATAGGCGAAAAGGGGCAGGTGCAGGGGCAGGGGCTGCGTCAGACGTGTCAGCGGTTGACCCCATGGGCCGCACCCCGCTGCATGTTGCGGTGGAGAGGGCCCGCGTTGGCCTGGTGCTGCTGCTGCTGTGACTGGCCGCCAGCATGCCAACCAGGGCTGTTTGGAGGAGCGGCAGCAATGAGGGAGGATGAGGTAGCCTCAGCAGGCCAGCCGCACTGCGACCCTCCACCAACTGGTGTTCTTCCTTCCCTCGCTGGCTCCCCGTCACCAAACGCCGGCCACTTGCACCCATCGCCTCCTTCGTGGGCACCAGCTCACCCTAACGCAGCCGATGCACAGGGCTTGACGCCGCTGATGCATGCAGCGCAGCGGCCATTGCCTGTGGAAGAGCATGCGTCAGATCCTGACAGCGAGCTGTGGCACAGGCAGGCGCAGCTAGCACGACTGCTGCTTTGCGCGGGGGCGAAGACAGATGCTTTGGATGTTGGAGGGCGCGGCGCACAGCACTGGGCGCAGCTCAGCGGCAGTCGAGTGGTGCAAGCCACACTGAAGGATCACGAGAACAAGCCGCTCCGGAACGGCAGGAAGCAAGGCGCAGCTGGTGCTAAGGCAGACGTTGCGGCTGCATGTTCATCATCTGCCTCCCTCTCCTCACCTCCAGTTACCTTAAAGTCCTCCCCGGCTCCTCCCTTCGCAACCTCTCCCCTGCGCCCACGTGCTCCTCTTCCCCCTCCTTTGCCTTTGGCGGTGCCGCAAAGTCGAGCAGCGCACGGAGCACCGACAATGGTGCCGCTGACAGCAGCTCTACCAGCGGCAAGACACCCTCTGCTGAGGCTCGCTGCACTTGCAACAGCAGCGCCGGCGCCGCCGGCGCAGATGACGACATGCTCCCCTGGGCCATCAGCTTCGTCCCGCGGCCTTCAAGCTCTCGCGTTCAGTGCTCAAGTCCGATGCTCACACGCCCGCCTGCGTGTGCAACAGCGAGGTCATCGCCGCGAAGCATGTACCCTACATCGTGACGATGGCCATGGGTGAGCATGTGAGCGCCCGGGGGCAGCACTTGGGCACAGCCGTGGATGCAGGCGTCAAGGGGCCGCGGCGGGGCATGCGGTACGTGCTCTTGCGCCAGTTCCAAGCGATGCATGATGCGGTTATACGAGCGGGCGAGGATGCTGGGGTGTATTCCAAACGCAACAGAATCCCGGAGGTTGAGCAGGCGCTGCAGCCAGTCATCGAAATGGGCAGCGCCGTGCTGAGGAAGATCAAGTCCCAGAGGCAGCGTTTGCTAGCAGGTCTGGCAGGTCCCAGCGCGGAGGGGGAGCAAGGAGGGGCCAAGCATGAGGGCGTTGAGCGGGGCGAGCGCGGCATGGTGGACTTGGCGGTTGAGTTGGTCACGCGGCACCTAGGTGTCGGCTCGGGCTCCAATCAGAGGAGGCGGGTAGGGGCAAAGGTGAGGGTGGACAGGGGTTAAGGGGGCGGGGAAGTCGATACCACGATGCGTGCGGGGCTGCACGATAAGTTGCGGCAGAGGATGGAGGAAGAGAAGCTGTGGGCGCTGGAGGCAGATGATGGGGTGAGAAAGGAGGAGGCGGAGGCCGCAGCCTGGCAAAGCAGGTTAAGGCGCAGGCAGACGCCATGGCGAGGTTGCGAAGGCAGAGGCAGAAGCCAGGGCGAGGGAGGCAAAGGCGCAGGCAGAGGTCAGGGCAAACGAGGCGATGGCAGCGCTTTTGGCTGAGGAGGCGGCGGAGCGGGCGCAGGGTGGGCGCGAGGCAGCAAAAGGCCAAGGTGTTAGGAGGGGCAGAGGCAAGGGGGCCAAGGGAAAGGGCACAAGCCAGGCGACGGGCGGAGCAGGGGGGCAGAGCACGTCAGCGCAGGCGGTGCACCCCAGATTCAGCGGAGAAGAGGGGCACGAGGAGGAGGGCCTGGGTGCACGTGGTGCCTGTTTGTTGGGTGCATCGTCTGCACCAGCTGCTGTAGCAGGGGCAGGCCAGGGGCAGGCAGCTGTGGGAAGCGGAGGAGGGGCATCACGCGCAGAGGCGGAGGCAGCAGGAGCGCAGCAAGGGGTATCAACGTCACACGCTGCCCAAGCTGCCCTTGGCCCAGGGGCTCCAGTCACTTCAGCCCCCGCTTCAGCGCCTGTTGCCAACACCATCAACCAGCCCAGCCCGCCTCCAACCGCAGCTCTGCCAGCGCTATCCCTGCCGGCGCGGCCCATCGCTTCAAGCCCGACGCCCATCCTTCGCCCGCACATCACCACCTTGCCTCCCTTCCCCTGTCTGCTCGTTGCCCCGTGTCCCCAAGCTGGGCCCCTAGGGGCATCGACGCTTCTGGGCTGCCTGCATCACACACACAGCAGCCAGGACAGCAACCTCAGCTGGCGCGTGCAAGTGCTGCTGCACTAGCCCCTGTACCCCTGCACCTAGCTTCGCCCCTGCACCCAGCACCGCCCTCCGTGCATTCAGCGACAGCATTTGCGCACCCGCTTACGCCACCAGGCCAGGGCCCCCACAGCCGAAGACAGGGGGGGGCATCCAAGGAGGAGGGGGAGGAGCGCGGCTGTGTCGTGTGCCTGGACAGACCCCGCAGCATGGTGTTGGTGCCTTGCGGCCACGCAGTGCTCTGTGGGCGCTGCTGTGAGGACGTGCAGGCGGGCAAGAATAAGGCAAGTGACGCAAGGGGCACGGGGGGGGAGCGGCAGCAGGATGTGCTTCACTCCTGCATGCAGGTTTGCGTCATGCACTCGTCGGCGCAAGTGTGTCACAGCTGCTTAATGCTTCCCTGCCACGCACTGTCGCTTCTGGCTGACATCAAAATGCCGAACGCGCTACCCCTGACGTTGTTGTTGCGTGCGATGCAGATGCTTGGTGGTGGTCACCCGCTGACCTGCTCTGCCCTCCTTTGCTGCTTGTTGCCTGTTGCACACGCAGCGCCCAATGTGCCGCACTCCCATCGCTGCTGTCAAGGCGCATGTTGTGAACTGAGTCTGCGGTCAGGTGTCCAAGACCAAGCGCAAGTTGGAGGGCTTGTAGACCTGTCTGGTGCAGCCATGGGCGAGTGCCTGGCTAGCCTGGCTGTCGGCCAAGTGTACAGGTCCACTGACATGCTTCATGGTATGCACGGTGATGAGCTTCCTTGTCGTTCTGTTTCTGCTCCACCGTCTCTTGTTGCTCAGCTGCCAGAGACGTCGTTGATACCTGCCTCACTCTCATCGTGGGTCTGTGGCAGGTGGCGAAACATCTCTTTTTTGCTGCCACGGTAGGTTCACCTGCGTACAGCCCCCTGCCTGCTATCAAATGTGTGTTGGCAGAGACTGCAGTAACAGCTAAGTGTTGTGTTGGCGGTCACACGTGCACAGTCTGAGACTTGGTCATGACCCATTACTGCTTTGATAAGCCCATGCAATCAAAACCTGCCCTCAACACATGCTTGTCAACGGCGGTAACGTTAGTAACTTATCCTGCGGGAACCAGCTGCCACTGCTGCTGAGAGTCGCTGCTTGCTTGTCTTCTTATGGAGGGCTGGCCACTGGGTGCCATGTAATCGAATTCTCGTGCAGTGGATGAGCCACCATGTGCCTGTTGCAAATGCGCGTATGAGTGCACGTGCGCCACTTTGCTGGTGAGTTCAAGCTAGTCCAGCGTCATGTGACAAAGGGTCCAGGGTGCCACACCTGAGCACCGTTTCGTTTCGTCCACCTGCAGGAGCAAAAGCTGGCCTACAAATCTTGCATGTAGCTGCATAGGTTTGCCAGTACAATGAGGCTAATTCCACTTCCCCACACCCGCAGATCCAGCCCTTGTGCAACCGCTCAAGTGAAGTGCTGCGTGCTGTCGCCTCGAGCAGGGTTGATATCGTTGCCGTCCATGACGTGCGATAGGGTGACATGTTGGCCTGTGTGAGCATGCGGCTAGAGGGCAGGTTGCCTGAGCTGTGGTGATATGTGCACACGCACCCCATGTCGCCTGAAGGCCATCACCCTACATGGCCACCAGCGATGAAGAGCAACAGCGGCGGGAGTTTTGGACCACAGCTTTGCCCCGCCTGAAGCGGATGGTCTATGACAGCAGACAGAGGGGCAGGCTGAAAGGACGGCTGCTCTGTTTGACTGCACCGGTGCCGGCCTGCCGTCTGCTGTTTGAGGGCGACGATGATGCAGTCAAGGCGTGACTTGACGACTTGCTGAAGGAAGGGTAGCCTGCGCGAGATGTTGGCAGGATAGGCAGGACAGCTGGTGCACCACGTGAGGCAGGCATACAGGACGTTTGCGCAGGGATAGTATGATTTTGCATGCGTGGGGGAAGGCTCAGGCGTCTGCTTTAAGATGCCCACTCCTCCGCCTGCCAGCCTGCGGTATATCCTGCATATCATGTGGCACTCACTGCCTGCTTGACTGGTTTTACTGGTCATGCCATGGTACCTTTGACAGCTTCTTTGCTTGCCCTCTTCATTGCTGCTTGCAATGATGCCCAGATCCACAAACTCAGGACGCGGCGCTTTTGCCTGATCCACACAAGCTGGCTCAGATGTGGCCAGATCTCCAGAGGCGCATCACCAACACCCCCACGTTCAACACCCTATGCCCACACACACCGCTGGTAAGGCTGACACTCGGCTGCAGCTGTTGGCCACCATGGTGCAGGTTGACGTCTTGAGGCAGCTCAGCTGTTGAGGCGTCACACAGGCTGAGATGCGAAGTCAGTGGACTGCAGTTGGACTGCAGGCAGCTGATGCTTGGATGCTGTTACAGTCTGCAGAACATCATGTGACTTTGCCTGTCTCCCGCGCGCACCCATTTGTCGCAGGGCACCAGTGCAACGCTGGCACACGCTGTGTTTGGCCGAGCCCCTGGACCTGGATCCAAATGTGGTAACCAGAGATGAGATGGCTAACCACGCCAGCAGAGTCAGTGTGGACCCCAATGATGGAACTAGGATGTCGTATTCTGGCACTGGCACGTGCACAGAAAAGGCAACAGCCATCACAGAAGCTTTCGCCAACACAGTGAAAACTGCGGAGCCAGTGGAACAAAGAGATCAACACAGAGAGCCTGGCGCGTGTGTTCCAGGCGATGGCACCTTCACCGGTGGAGCTGGGCAACATGCATCAGAAGGACACGCTTCAGGCGTCCCTGATGCCTGCACCAATCGCACCAATCACATGTGACAGGCTGTGCCGCACGTGCTTTACAAGCAGGGGTGGTAGGGGCCAGTGCACAAGTGTAGAGGCAGCCTCTCGTGAGTAGAGTGGCAGTCTCTTGCAGGCTGCTCCACCCCTAGGCAAGCTGCAGTATGTCCTCAAGGAAAGGAAGTCAGCCATCAACAAACAGTTGTTACGGTCCTAGTGTTCAGCCAGATACCATCACAGCTTGAACAGCACGCAATGCTTTCACACTTTCACACCAGGAGGACCCCCGACACGAGTGTAGGGAATGGCTACACCCTTGACTCCCTGCCCCCGACACGAGTGTAGGGAATGGCTACACCCTTGACTCCCTGAGCCAGGGCCATGGGCTCAGCGCGGGCGCATTGCTTATGAACACTGTTGAAATGACGCCATCTCCGATTCGCAAAACATTCTGACCGCTGAGTTGACTTGCCCCGGGCCACCTGCTGCACAGTGCACTTGCTTGACTTATGGGTATCGCGGCTGCAACTGAAACTTGATGCAACACGATGCTCCCTGAGACTACACCCTGCCGCATCAGTCAAGGGTCTCAGACTTCCCGGCCTGTTGCTGCATGCGCTCCTTGTACGAGCACTCCGCCTCCTCCAGTGTCGGGCTCGTGCGCGGCGCCACCACGTGGCTGCCAGCATCCAGCTGTCGCAGCGCTTCAAATGCCGCCACGCCCACAGACACCGCGAGGTTCAGGGAGCGCACGTGCGTATCCACGATCGGGATCTTGACCAGCTCGCCGCCGCTGGCCTCGATGTCTCTGTGTGCCTGGAGTGGTAGGCCGGAGGTTTCGGAGCCAAAGAGCAGCCAGTCGCCGTGCTGGTACGCAAACTCTGTGTGCAGGGTGCAGAGCGATGATGTGACGGCGGTACAAGGGGTGGGGGGACGACGGGGGTAGTCAGGCGCACTGGCTGCGACGCGTATGCCGCCATGTAAAGAACTTCCCGCCATGACTGACGGGTTCAAGCTCAACTGAAAGGCTGCGCATGCATGTGCGCACCTGGCCCTGCATAGTAAGTTGAGCCATATACGGTGAAGGCCACCAGTCGCTTGGGGCCCGGCACGCTGTCACTGTTGAAGAACTCGTAGAAGGCCTGCATTGGTCAGGGTCCAGGGATGTGTGTTGGTAGTCAGGGGCTCCTCAAGTGTTGGCAGCTGTGGCTGCGCCTCCCTGTTGAAGCAATACATGCGCTGTGCACCTGCCCATCCTCTGATGCACAACCAGCACAGTAGCCTCTGATGCACCAAAAATGTGCCGCTTTCACTGCTCTGATGCGCCACCTGCCCGCCTGCCCCCAGCCTTGTGCAGCCATTGCCACACCTACTCACACTCTGATGCCCACCTGTAGCTGACGGGGCCAGCAAGCTGCCACCCGCACCCTGCTCTTGCTACACCTGCTCACTTGTTCAAGTATGGGCCTTTTGTGCCCTGGTGGTGCCCCGTAGACTGTTGACAGTAGCCTGCCCACAGGCACTTGGTATGAACCCCACACATTTATTGCCAGCTGCCTCCCTTCAAACCCTCAACTTGAGCTGCACGCAGCCCGATTCATTCCCACCATTCTTGTCACACCTGCCACGAGGCGTGCTTCTGGACGAACACGCTCTTCCAGTAGTCCAGGCCCGCACGCTTCAACTTTGCGTCGTTCAGCTCAAAGCCAAGGGGCTCCACTAGGTGAAGGGCGACGGCTGTGGCGGCACACGTCCGCGCAATGTTGCCTGCGCAGCGGCAGCCGGGAGTTGAAGCAGTCAATAATGGGGCGAGGGCAGGGCGCAACACTGTCAGGAATATCAGACCAGTTTGCTGTGAACAGCAATATTCTGCTGAGGCCATCTAAGCTGCTGGTGCTGAGGCAGACCAACAGGAGTGGCGTTCAGCTTTGAAGTTGCGCGGCGCTGGTGACAGCTGACTGGCTGTCCCTCACCTGCGTTCTGTGGGATCTGTGGGTGCACCAAGACGATGTGCAGGTCCGGCCGCTGCCACGCTAACCTGCGTGCAACCGGTATGAGACAGCACGCTCACAATTAGCAGCCAGGACAGATTGTCATCTCAGATGTGAGTGCAACAGCTGGTTGATGGCCTCAGTTCCGTCCTGCCATGCTGTGCTGCATGAGCCATGCCTGGCCTCTGTTGACGCGACAACGCTGGGACGCTCCTCGGCTGCTGATCCAGCTGCTGTGGACGGCCTGCCGTGCCTGCGCTCGGGCCTGTTGCGAGGAGCACAGGTCAATCATTAGTTTGCCGCATTGGTTGAACTGCTGCGACAGTGATCATGCATTCAGTGACCAGGACTACGTTAAGCAACTTACTTGTCAGTGACCGTGTGAAGAGTCCTGGGCCCAATATTGGGAGCAGCAGCACTGCCTGGTGCCAAGGCCGCGACTTGGATGGCGCCTGCCGAGCAAGCGCCCCGCCAGCAGCGGTTGCGCAGGGAGCAGGACACGCTGCGCGGCAGAAGCATCGTGCAATTCTGTGCCAGGTTGCGACGACCAGCCCATTCCAACGCCGCCACACGTAGTTGTTGCTGCTGACGGGGCGCCATTTCTTGAGAATGTTCATTTGAGGGAAGATAACAAGCTACTTACTGAAAGGAAAATACAGGAAAATGGGGCAAAGCGGCAATTTATTGTAATTGTGACAGCTGCCATGTGTCCTCCATCCTGTCGTTGCTCGGCTTTCCACTGCCCAGCAAAGCATGTGTGGCAGGTAAGGGCTGTATGCAGGTGAACTGTCACAACCAACCTGAAATTCCTGCCATCTATCTATCTACAGAGCGCTGAAAACTGCTGGTTGCACGTTCTAGATGAAGACAGCATGGTCAAGTCAAGTTCAATACTCAGAGGCAATGGGCATAAACGCTGGGCACCACGCAGCAAGTCAGTGGACCTGCATACGTGGCGGACAGCAGCCTGGCACGTCCCCATCGCTGCACCAGTCAACCTCCAACTGGAGCATGTTCTTGGAGGACTCAGTTCACAACATGCGCCTTGACAGCAGAGATGTGAGTGCGGCACATTGGGCACTGCGTATGCAACACGCAACAGGCAGCAAAGGAGGGCAGAGCAGGTCAGCATGTGACTTCCACCAAGCATCTGCATCGCACGCTGTGCAACATCAACGCCAGGGGTAGCGTGTTGTGTCCTAACCCGTGGGCTAAGGAAAGGTGCAGTCGACAGGAAAACCTGCCTTCCTACTCTACTGCTGGGAGCTACAACCAGGTCGGCAATTAGGGGCGAGGGACGGTCAGTTCAGGGGGGCTGGAGGTACATTGCAAGGGGAGGCTGAGGCGCTGCAGTAGCAGATGTTGCGGCGCTCCATGCAGGAGGAGGGCAGCTGTTTATGTTCTTTTTCTGTTCGAATGCAGCTGAGTTATGTGACAAAGGAGCGCCCCGCTGCCCTTCAATCAGCGCTGGCATGCCATGCAGGTGTCTGCTGTGCATGCACCTTAGATCAAACGTGAGCTGCAGCTCTTGGTCTCTTCTGTGGCAGGTTATGCCAAGATTTGTCGGAGCCTTACATACAGCCAGCGGGACATGAGGCGGCCACGTCCACCACGTCACGCTATGATGAGGTGGTGTTCGTGGACTGCTACCTGTACCAGCACCTGCTGAAGGTAAGGTCTGAGGTGGGGTGAGTGGGGTTGCGTGGGGCCATGGCCAGGTGTTGAAGCGCACCTAATTGGGCTACTGCTCTGCTGCTATGCAGCGGGAACTAGGGCAGAAGAGGCAGGGGGGAGGGACAATGTGTGCTGTGCAGCCTGGCGCTAGCTATGGCGCTGCATCTGCGCGCTCGCAATGTTGCTGGACGCCCTGCCTGCACCCCCCGACCGCAGATGGTGTTGACCAATGATGGAAAGCTGCGGACCTCGCGCTTTGGCACAGATGAGCCCTGGGCCTACTGGTGAGTTGGTGGTTGAGGGCTCAGGTCAGCTGGTTTACACAACGAGGCCCTGCCCCCTCCCAAAAGAACAACGGGATGGGAGGTATGGGTACCGCTTCAAACCTCTTGTGTAAGGAACGGAGAGGAACAGGCGCAGGACCGCGGGCTTTGAGGAGTTTTTATGGGCTGTCGCCACTTGCAGCTGCTGCACGCAATCGATGCAAGCTGCACTGCCCTTGTCCTCAGCACGACGTTAAACTGTTAGAGAGGGCAGAAATACCCTGGTACTTTTCCAGAGGTCGCGAATTCGATTCCCATTGCGGAAGGATATTGTTTCGGTTATGGTTTCTAGACTTCGGGTGCCCTGCTTGCGGGGAAGGCCTTCGAGCCACTTTCGGTCATGAGCCTGTAAATCCTGGCCCATTTGGGACAGGGGTTGTATGCGCCCTCGCGGTGCCCTAAACAACTGTAAAACACACCACTGCAGTACTGCGCTACACCAGTGTTGCCCGCTGTTTCAAGGCTGCTGCTTTGCTGCTTGCTTGCAGGGAAATGGAACGCCTGTGTCAGTTTGGCGAGCTGGTCAACATTTCCGGGAAGGATAACTTCAAGGGCCACGAGGAGGTGCTGGAACTGCTGCAGATTATGATGGAGGACTTGGGCGCTAACGTCACCGAGCAGCAGTGGTACCAGCTGGTACAGGAGGTGAGATGCAGGGGGTGCAGGAACCCTGCAGGGGGTGCAGGGGGTGCAGGGGGTGCAGGAACCCTGCAGGAGGTGAGATGCAGGGTTGATCAAGTTGACTGCACAAGCTGCTCATGAGCAAATGATGATAATGGCAATGGCCCACATGAGTGGCCACTTCGTGGGTGCCACCTGCGCTCCCGGCACCTTGCTGCACACAGCACACGATCCGCAGGAACCTCAGCTTCATTGCACATGTTGACGCCTCTGCACCCCAGCTGGACTGTTGCATATGCTTACTGGGATTATGCAGGTGCTGACCCACCACACCACCAAGAAGCTTCTTGAGACCAAGAACCTGCCCCCTGCGTGTAGTCTCGCTGAGCTGAGCCCCCAACAGCTGCAGGGATGACTGACATCGACGCTGTGCAGTAGAGCATGGTTCAGCTGCGGCACTGCTTGTCACACGAGGTTGGCTCGCGCACTGTCCTGCTGGAGAGTAGGGCACAGCAATGTCCTATCGGAGAGGGGTGTGGACCGTGTGGGCTGAGGGGTATGGCCATGGTGACTATGGTGATCCCGGTGTTCGCATCGGGTGCATACAAGGCTTGATGTGAAGCGCTTACTAGAAGTTACCAAAAGCTTGTTACTGGTCAGGATCACTCATTAGGTGGCCGCTTGTTTTCTAACTGCAGTTGCAGTTGCAGTTGCAGTTGCAGTTGCAGTTGCAGTTGCAGTTGCAGTTGCAGTTGCAGTTGCAGTTGCAGTTGCAGTTGCAGTTGCAGTTGCGCGCATATGCAGTTGCAGTCCAGCTGGGGAAGCCTGTGCTTTAGAAAAGCTAAGCTGGACATGTTGGACCCTGCGCTACCCATACACCTGTCTGGCACTTGCTCAGCTGCAGGTGACCAGACTTGATCAACTGCCTGCTTGCTTGTACTAGTAGTACTACTGCTGCTACTACTATACTACTACTGTACTACTGCACTACTACTACTGCTTTGCTTGTACTGCTTGTCGACTTGCAGGATGCGTGCTGCAGGAACCTTGGAAGCTTTGGAGGAGACATGGACTATGTTCGGCTGAAGCACATGCTCAAGGCTGCCAACATTAAGCCGCCTGCTGTGAAGGCTATGGCCATGTTGGTGGGCAGAGTGGAGGTCCGTGGCGGGTACTCGGTTCCTGGCACAAGGAGGCTGCTGGGGCGTGCTGTCTGAGTGCTTGCAGCGCAGTTTGTCGAGACCCCTTCATCATTCTAAAGCCCAAGGGGCGTAGGATGCCGTTCTTTATAAGCTGTCATACAAGCAGAGAGGCTCTCCTTGTCTTGCTGCTGCATTGCTAGCTGCACAGCAATCTGTGTTGCTCAGCTTTCCTGCTAGGACGCTGATCATCATGATGCTCACCGCATGGCACAACGCGTGCACGTTGCTGGATGGCTGGTGCAGGTCCAGCGTTCTGCTCAGGTGTTGTAGCAGCTGCTGCGATGCGGTTCTGACGAGGTGCGCGACATGTGTGGTTGTTGGCTCAAAACAGGGACAATACCTTTGTTCTTTATTACAAAGGCTGCATTCAGTTGCAGCAGCCCTCAAGGAGTGCGCGAACAGCAACAAACAGCCACCAACCATCGGTCAAAACTGCAATTATTTGAAAGCTCCAAATCTGGCAGAGCTATTTATGGACAGCGTGTCAAATGAACGGCTGCAGCTGCAGAAGAAGTCAGCACACAATTGCTGGCAGCTTGAAGGTGTGTAGGAGATGAGCAACGCTCGCACGACGATTGTAACAGGCATGGCAGGGGAGGGAATGGGGCTTCGAGCCGTCGCCGACTGCTTCACCTGCCCCAGCCGTGGTGGTGGTGGTGGTGGTGGTGGTGCCACCAGGGGTTGTAGTAGCCGTAGTAGTAGGGAGGGGCTGCCATAGTAACCGCCCCACTGTTCGTCGTCATCGTCCAGCAGGCTGCGGCCGCTGGCAGTGTCCTCGCCAACGGCACTCAGCTTCCTGCCACCGCCGGTGGTGGGGCGATGAACGTAGTGGCCGCGGAAGCCAGCGCCGCCAGGTCCGTAACCCCTGCCACCAGGGACTCCGTAGCCGCCGGTCTGGCTCAGGCGCCTGCCGTAGCCCCAGCCGCCGCCCCAGCCGCCATAGCGACCGTAGCCACCGTAGCCGCCGTAGTAGTGGCGGTCCATCTCGCGCACCCTCTCTTCGTCCTCGGCGTCTGCGCGAGAAAGGGCACACGGGCAGGGCGGGCGGGAGCGGTGGAGCTGGAGGAGGAGGTCAGGGTTTAGGGTTTAGCCCAGTCAAGAAGAGGCGACAACACAGCTATCACAGCCAACAGCAGTCCAGGCGAGCAGCCGGCGTCAACATCCCTCCGGTTGCCTTCCGGCACCCTCAGCCACGCAGAATGCAGGCGCCAAAGCAGCTGATCAGTGCTGTGGTGCCAGCCAGCAGAAATAGAGCAGGTGCACCGCATAGCTGCCTATTCCTCCCACCCAGGTCAGGGAGAGAACAGGGAAACTGCTGATCAGCAAGCCACTCAGCTAGGCCTTCGCAGGACTATACGAAGGCCTTCCAACAGTTGCCCCACCCCGTACCCACCGTCCATCTCGCGCACTCGCGCATCGTACGCGTCGTCCATCTCCTTCACGCGGTCAAGGTACGCGTCATCAGCCTCACGCACCTGGGCCTCACGGGAGTCCTCAGCCAGCTTGCGGTGCAGCACGCTGCGTGCACGTGGGGGGTGGAGCATCATAGGAGGATGTGAGGGACGGTCAGCGCAGCTGTGAAGAGGCTGGTGACCAGCCCCAAAGCGCGTGTGGGGTTCTCAGCCAGAGATCGAGGCAACTCTCTGCAGCATCAGAGCATCAGGGCACCAGGCTTGGGCGGAGGCAGCCCTAAAGGTTTGATTGGACATGGGAAGAGGGCTGCGCCATACAGCAGCGGCAGGCAGTGGTGGGGCACACGAGTGTCATTGCACAGGGTAGAAACGCAAGAGAGAGGATAGTCACAGGTGCATCCAGGGGTGCGGCACAGCCGGTGACTGTGGGATGCAGCCTTGCATCCCTGAATGGCAGGGAGCAGTGGGCAGGGGAAAGGTTTTAAAGGCAGCGGCAGGGGCACAACTGACAGCGCTCAGAGACCAAATGAGAATCGCGACAGGAGCGCTCGAGGATGCAGTGCTGCCAGCGACTGCGATGCAGTCTTGCAGTCCTGCACAGCAGGCGGCAGTGGGCAGGGCAGGGATTTGACAAGATCTGCCGTGAGCAGGGGGTTGCAGGGAGCAAAGCCGCTCCACCTGCTCCTGCAAACCCTAGCTGCGTGCCCATCTGAGCGCTATGAACGCAGGGGAAACTTAGCGGCGCTGCGCAATGCGCAGTGCGCATCCCCTCGATAGCCAGTGACTCGTCGACCCTGCCACTCACACCGCGGCTGGTGCCGCGGAGGCCGCCAGCAGCAGCGCAGCAGCGACCAGCAGCAGCAGGCCCAGCCCAGCGCAGGAGGGGACGGCTCGCCTCATCGCGCAGTGTTGAATGGCCGCTTGCAGACTGGAAAACTTGAGCGCGGGCGAGCGTTTCCGGAAAATGTGGGCTACGGGTCCGATGCAGTCCTGGACAGCAGGCAGCAGTGGGCAGGGCAGGGATTTGAAAAGATCTGGCGCGTGCAGGGGTGCTGGGAGCAAAGCCTGTCCACTTTCTGCTGCAAACCCTAGCTGCGTGCCCATCTGAACGCAGGGGAAAGTGCACTGCATGCTTCACTGGCAGCAAGGTGCAGCTGTCGCACCTGAGCGCTCGTAAGAAAAGAGAAGAGAGAGAGGGGAGTTACAGGATGCCACCGTTCCCGGCGGAGGGGAACAAGGGGAAGGAGCGACCGGCTCGTGCCTGGTGCACGTGAGACTAGCTCCCATCTACCTGCAAGGGCCTGCCGATTGCACTAAACACCTCAGCACGACGTTAAACTGCTAGAGAGGGCAGAAGTACCCTGGTACTTTTCCAGAGGTCACGAGTTCGATTCCCATTGCGGAAGGATCCTGTTTCGGTTATGGTTTCTAGACTTCGGGTGCC
>JAWZTI010000064.1:49946-72167 GCA_039880955.1 Chlamydomonas urium | reverse complement strand
CTCGAGGTGCCCTGCCCACAGCCTGCGTCTGCCTAGAGCCATGGCTTCGACCGCTACCATGCAGACTACTTCCCAAACCTCCTTGTGAACGAACGGAGGGGCGACCATGAGCCAAATGCTTGCACATGTCACCGGTGTGGTGGCAGGCAAGCATGCTGCAGGGCAGGGCAGGGCTGGTGTGGGGAGGCATACGCGCGCTTGTGTGTGGGCGGTGAGGTGAAGGGGAGGGCGCCATGGCAGGCATAGCATGTTTTTGCTGCAAACCTTCACGCCATGGGGTTTGAGGCAGGGATCACTCATGTAGCGGCAGCTTGCGCAGGTTGCCGTGCTAGCCAGCCGGAGGTGGATTCATGTTTTGCCACTCGGCCCGTGTTTGCACTCAGGTTCTGTGCTGCGCTGTGGCATGCGCAGGTTACAAGAAGTGTGGCCAACACACTTTGAGGCCCGGCGCGAGTTCAAGGTGCACGTGGTGAAGCAGCAGCTACAGGTACTGACCCAGCAGCAGCAGCAAGGGCACCAGCCACCGCAGCAGGAGCAAGGGCAGCAAGGGCAGCAGCAGCAACCACAGGGGCAGCAGCAGCAGGCAGCCACCACTTCAAGTGCAGGGCCAGCAGCAGGCGCTGAGGATGCAGGAGTCCAGCAGCAGGACCAGGAACATGGACAGGCGCGCGAGCAACGGCAGGGGCAGGGGCAGGCGCAGGGGCGACCTGTGCCGGCGCTTGGTGGTTCAACACAGGCCAGGGACGCCGTTGTGAGGCATGACACAACGCCACTGCCTTCCGGAGCCGCCCCTGGACAGCTTGTGGAGCCGGGGGTCAGGCCCATGGAGGAGACGCGCCTGGGGGAGCTGAGCCTGAGGCTCAGCAACTGGCCCTGCTACCTGTACTGCCACCTGGGCTGCTGCGAGCACCTGCTGCTGGTGCGTGCGTGGGCATGTGCTGCGATGCGTGGCGTGGGTTAAAGTGCGGCGGTGGCGCCAATGGTCTTGTGGTATGGTGCGTATGGATCAACACGAGGCGAGCAGGGATGGTGCATGTCAGCATCCCCTTGGGCCTCTTGCACGGCGGCTGGCCTTTCTTGTGTAACGTGGGTGTGACATCCTAGGGACACAAAGAATTCTGTGCGCAGCTGTTGGTCGTTGATCATGATTAGACAGCACGTGTGTCGTTGTCTGCTGCTGCTTGCGCATGCCTTGTGCTTTGCAGGTCCGTGACGTGCGCCGGGTCCACCCAGCTGACCCACAGACTCGCTCCTCCTATCCCCTGCGCCTGCTCAACAAGGCGCCCACACGTCGCACCTGTGACCTGTGCGAGCGCGCACCTGGGGCCAAGGTGCGTGGCTGCCGACACCGGGGCCAAGGGCTGGCACTGAGACTCTGTATCCACCACCAAATGTCGTGGCTAGCTCCAGGGCGGGACGACAGGAAGGGGTTTGCATGAAGCGCTGCTGGTTGTGAGGCCTTCAAACTTACTTGAGCCAAGACGCGTGTTTGAAGCTGCTGGCCTCCACCTGGTTGCCAAGGCCGCTCTGCGCGTTGCTGCTGCCTTGTCTGTTGCACAGGTGTCGTTCGATGACCCCCTAGCACCGGTCAACCCCTGCTATTACTGCACGTCATGCTTCAACATGATGCACGTGGACGCTTCTGGAGCCCGGGTCAAGCCCGAAGTGAAGATTATTGACAGCCCCACGGGAGCTTAGAGCGGAGTAAGGGAGCAGAATGTTCTTTTCAGTGCAGGGCAAAGCAGCTGGCACATGATTGTGAGCCTTGATTCCTTTTCGCCCTTTTGCTTCATGTGTGTGGGTATTCATCTGTCTGTTCATTGGTTGTCCACCATGCATTCGTTGAGCCGACCTTCATTCATTCCTTTACTGAACAACGCTTGTCGCGTTTTGCGTTGCTGGTTGCATGTGTTTTCGGACTGCCTGTGACTCGCAGCAATTTTCATTGCAACCCCCACACAGTCCGAACGTTTGACTTTGGCGCGACAGGTCCCAGGGCGAGCGCTCCAGACTTGCATGCCGTCACTACAGCCTGCTTGCATGCGCGTGCATTGAGCCCGAACATCAGCGTGAAGCGACTGCAAGCAAGCGGAACAGCGCAGCTTTGTCCTCGCCTCCACGTTCAGCAACAGCGTTCCAAGCCGTGCCTTGGGTTTCCATACAGCAGCAGCAGCAAGCACCGGCAACATGAGCAGGCGCCAGACACTAGGCCCTCTGTCGCCAGGAGCCCTCAACTCACGGGCCAACAATGCAGCGGCAGTGACAGCAGCGTCGCGCGTGTTGACGGGCAAGGATGGCAGCATGCAGGCAGCGGCGCTGGGAGGCACTTCTGCACCCGCCAAAGGCCGAAAATCCATGGCGCCCTCTGCCATGGACCCCAACCGTGCATCAGTCGCTGGGGGTGCGGGGCCCTTGGGCGCCGCAGGGCTGGCCGACCCTCGCCGCTCCAGCGCGTTCGGCAGCAAGCCTTCAGGTCCCAAGCAAGACCCGCGGCCGCTGCACGACAAGAACTTCCTGAACGACTGCATTCGCACCGTCATCACCTACCTGTCTACCCACAACTACCCCGCCGCCGTTTCCCCAAAGACTCTCGCCAGCCCCACAGCCAAGGACTTCACGCTCATCGTGCAGTTCCTGTTCCAGCAGTTTGACTCAAGCATGAAGACCTTTGGCAAGATGGAGGATGAGGTTCCCATGTTCTTCAAACGCCTGAACTACCCGTTCCAGATCAGCAAGAGTGCACTGTTTGCAGTGGGCAGCCCGCACTCCTGGCCCGCGGTGCTGGCGGCGTTGACATGGCTGGTGGAGCTGCTGAACTACAATGAGAAGGCGGAGGAGGGCAGCGGGATGGGCGTAGGTGCGTGGTCCGGTGCATGCTGCGAGGTGGGGCTGCACAGCAAAGTGGGTGAGGGGTGGCTGTTGCAGATCGATGGCACGCTGGGCAGTAGCAACTTCTGGCTTGAGCATCCATCGCCCCTGACCACCTGCCTTGCTGCAATCTGACTGGTTCCTGCGTGCGCTGCACCTTGATCGTGTGCGCAGCGACGCTGGACACTGAGGATGGGGGCAACAAGAAGCAGTTCTTTGACTTCATCGCCACATCTTATAAGTAAGTAAGGAAACGCATTGGTCAGTGAAAGGGTGCAGGCAGATGCTCATAGTGAGGCGCAGACGGAAGGATTGTGGTGAAGGGGATGGCGTGGCAAGCAACACGTCAACTCTTCTGTATCTGCGATGCAAGCATACGCTGCTCCATTGAGAACCTCCCAGTATTGACACCCACATCGATGCTGCCCCCCTGGGCCCCCCTGACCAATTGCTGCACAGGTACTTTCTGGCAGGCGACGACATGAAGTGTGAGGCGGTGGAGGAGGACATTCTGGCCACTTACAGGGCCAAGGAGGAGGCCATTATAGCGCACAAGGCCAAGGCACAAGAGGTGGGGCGAGGATGCAAAGATGTAGGGGTGAGGGGCGGCACAGAGGCGGCAGACAGCAGAGGTGCAAGCGCTGATGTGTGGGTAGGCACAGCAGGGCGCAGCAGGTGTGGCAGAAGCCAGGTAGAAAGCAGGTTGTCAACAGCGCATGTGACACACTTAGACGTAAGGGTCTGGCCTTGGAATCAAGCAAGGTGTTATTGCACCTCTGCTTCGCATTCCTTAGCAATGTTCCGTGAGCTCTTCCATTTGAGTTCTTGACTCCTAAGACATGGCCCTCCTTGCAGGCGGATGCGGCCACGGTAGCGGAGCTGGAGCAGCTGCGCAACGAGCCATCGCCGCTGGTGGCAGCACAGCAGCGGCTCACGGAGCACAGCTTGGACGCTGAGAAGTTTGAGAAACTGATTGAGAACCTGCAGGTGGGGCCTAAGGATGGGGATGGCAGACATTGTGGAAGGGGCAGGGCTGGGGATGGGCATAGGAGAATCATGAGTGGCTGAAAATGGGGAGGTGTGTGTCAGGTGCTACAGGCTCATGGGCAGCCTGCAGGTTCGGCGCAACAGGGAGCAGCGTCGGGATGAGCGGAGCCGGAGAGCATGAAAGACAGGCTTATTCAGATCGAACGTAAAGCTTCGACCTGTGCCTGAGGGCGAGAATCAGCAGGGCCCAATTGGAACGCGAGCAAACACTTTGCCTCAACCACGCCGCCTTCATTTGCGTGTGGCTGCGTGTGCAGGCCATGAAAGCATCTGCACAGCGCAAGCTGACGGAGCGACAGACTGAGCTGCGCAGCAAGCAGGAGCAGATCGTGGCACTGACGTCATCGAATGAGGCGCTGAGGGCCAGGGTGGCAGCTCAGCCAGTGAACAAGGCAGATCTGAACAGGATGATGCTTGAGCGGTGAGGCGCCGGGGGAGAAGTGGTATGGTTTTTCACAGCACAGTCGTTGATCACGCAGCGGAGGGGCTGGCTGGCATTGGCGCAAGCAACAGGCTGCTGCTGTTGTTCTGATGTCAGCGTCTGCTTGACAGCTGTTGCTCAGCAGTTGCGTAATGCAGCTCGCTCAAGCACCTGGCCTAACTCTACCTCTGACCCTGCCGGCCTTTTCTTCATTCCCTCTCCACCTGGTTGTGGTCCTCAGCACCAAGCAGAAGGAGCTGCTGGATGCTGCAACCTGCCAGTGTGAGGAGATGGAGCGCAAGGTGCACCAGCAGGAGGTGCAGGTGAGGGGACACACAGGCAGAGGTCTGGGAGCTGGCGAGACCTTGGGGATGGGGCTGGGCACGTGGCAGATGCAAGGGACGCAGGGGTAGGGTTTTGACAAAGGACGAGGTACACACCTGCAGCCGGAGATGCAACCAAGAGCGATTGGGTATGGTAGGAAAGGGGATCTACACCACCCAAGCATGGCAGGGTAGTAGAAGGGCACTGCTTTGTGACGGACTGCTGAAGCCGCTTGTGCAATGTGCCTGTGCTGGTCCGAAATCTGTTGACAATCAGTGCAGCTGTGTCCCCTGCCTGTGCCCAACCTGCCTTGCGCCAGGGTCTCCTACCGCACCCAACTGCTGTTTCTTCCTGCCCCTTACCATCATTCCTGCCACTCACTCCTTTGTGCAGATTGTGGCCGACTTGCGGACGCTGGAGGCAGACATCGCGCGCTACAACCAGCTGGCTCACCGCCTGAAGCTCATCCCCAGCTCAGCCAAGCGCGCGGACGGCACAACGTTCGAGCTGCGCATCATGCGTGACGCGGCGTCGCTTGCAGAGTTTTCAAACCTGGACCTCAAGGGTGTGATTCGCCCCGCGCTGGACCGCCTGTGTGACCAGTACCGCACCAAAGCGGTTGAGCTGAGCCATGACCTGCTGAGCCTCAAGGAGCAGGTGGCGGGAGGCAAGGAGAGCATAGCAGAGAAGGCGGAGGAGAATGCAGTGCTGGAGCAGCAGGTAGGGCCGGGTGGCGAGTGACAGGACTGGAGGGGGTGACGGGGAGAAGCAGGGGGAGAATGGGACAAAGCCTGAATACTGCTGACGCTGACGCATCGCTGCACGCTGCTCCCTCCAACTGTTCATAGATTGCCCGAATGGAGCGTCAGTTGCGGGGTGCGCGTGAGGCCCAAGAGGAGCGCGTGCGGGAGGAGGCGGGTCGCGCCGAGGTGCTCAAGGCTGAGGTTGCACAGCTGCGCAGCGCCGCCAACAGCCTACAGGCAGAGCTGGAGGCGCGCAAGCGGGGGGCGCTGCAGGAGATGGAGGCGCTGCAGAGGTGAGGGGGCGACGAGGGGGCAGGGGACTTGGGTGAACACAAGGGGGTCCTTCATCACAAAGGTGCTGCAGGGGCGAGCCGTGGGTGATAGCATGTAGGGGCCGGACTGTGGATTGTGCTGCAGAGGTGAGCGTGGAAGGTAAGGGGACTGAAACGAATATCTGCCAGCCAAGAGAGGTGAATTCGTGCAGCAGAAGGGAGGCGATGTGGCATGCAAAGGTATGCTCCGCTGCCTCCTCCACTTCCCTGCCTTCGAAACAGTGATTCTGCATATCGTCCCTCTGCTGCAGGAACTGTGAGGCTGAGCTGTCGCGCCTCAAGTCCGAGCTGCGGCCCGCGCTTGAGATGATGCTGGCGCACCGCGTGTGGCTGCAGCAGCGCATGGAGGGGGTCATGGCGGCAGTGCAGCAGGCAACAGCAGAGCTGCACCGAGTGCCTGTTCCAGAATAATATTGATGATGATGACGACTTTTTGTGGCTGTTACATTAACTTGACAGTTTGAAGGTTGAGAACTTCACACATTTTCGCTCCTTGTGCACTCATCGACACAAACTATTGCGAAGTCGCCTTGCTGACTGCCTTTGGGGAAGTGATTCACCGCCGGTGGAGCTGTAAAACCATGCTTACGCTGGGAATGCTGAAAGGGCAAGGGTGCGAGGAAAACACATGCCTGTCGCACATGATGCTTCTTACAAAGTCCTGTGAGCACCGCTCGTCTCCCACTTGTTTGTTTGAAAGATGTGGATGAAGAATTATCCACACGAGCCCTTACAAGAATGTCTGTCCTAAGAAATGACGACGGCCGTTACTAGCAGCGCCCAGGCGTCATGTGTGAAGCATATCGCAACTTCAAGCACTGCTGGGACTGACTGTCACACGAGAAGTAAAGTTTTGGCTGCAAACAATGCCCCTGCTCACTTCTGTGGCAGCCAGAGCTCAGGAAATACGTGACCATGAGACAAGAAGCACAGCAGCGCATCGTTGGAGGGCACAGCCCCTGCTGACCGGCTCTTACTTTCGGCCTGGCTGCCCATGGGCAGGACCGACACCCCTGCTGTGCTGCTACCTGCGCTAGCTGCCTGCTCAAGCCCAGAGTTTAGATTAGGGCCCAGCGTGGGGCCAGGCCCTGACGCTGTCCCAGTCGAGGAAGCCCCAGCCGCCTGCGCCGCATCAAAGTAGCGGATCAGCAGTTCCTGGCCAGCCTTGATGCCCTGCCACTCTCCCTGGCTGTTGATGGACGACACGCACATGCAGCGGTCGGCGTCATCCCCTCCGATGGCCAAGCCCTCAGGGTGGTCTGCCCCTGCCCTGTGGTTGCAGAGGTCCACCAAGGGGATGAGGGACAGGCTGGGGGTGGAGGCGAAGGAGCGGGACAGCACATGACCCATGGCCCACAGGAAGTCTGAGGCAGTGAGCGGGAAGAAACGGCCGTACCGCTGTACCGCACCCTCAGCGTGACGCTCCATGGCCTCACGGTACCGCTGCACCTCGCCGAGCCACGCGGCCTTGGTTGCTTCGTCCAGGGTTCCCACGAGGGAGTCAAGGCGCTGCTGCAGCTCGTGGGGAGTCAGCATCCATGCACAGGGCGGTTGCTCTGGCAGCGCGGCAATGTAGGGGTGATAGAAGGAAGCGTCGCCGTCCAGGCGCTCGTGTGCCAACTGCGCAGGTGGAGCATGGGTAGTGCGGAAAGCGTGGTCGCACTCAGGTGCTAGAGGAGAGGCAGCGTGGACGCTGCGATGCTGCTGTGAGGCAACGACATGCATGCTGGGTACGCAACAAGGTGCTCATTTTCCCTGTAGCCACCCACCCTTCATCCCTCACCATGACTGCCAGTTGCGTTGCCTCGTCCAGCTCCTGAAGGGGAGGTGCGCCCTGGGGCTCGTAGTGGTTGGCAAAGCCGTGCCTGAATTTGCATATGGGCAAAAAGAGCAAATGAAGGCTGGGACTTGGACAGAGGCAACTTTGGAGGAAATGAAAAGGCAGTGCTTGACAACCCCACACAGCATTTCTTGTGGCTACATGCTCACCTTCACTACCCATTCGCCTGAGCTGTGGATAAGCGCTCATCCTCTCACCTCGCCACCTCTGCCGTCAGCAGCAGGTCTTCAGGCACGAGTAGCATGGGCATGCCAGTGATGTCCTCTGCGCTCACGTCGCGGGTGCAGATGATGCCGCGGCCTCCGCCGCAGGGCGCCTGCTCCACCACCACGAGGTCTGGGTGCATGAAGCCACCTGCGGAGTGAGAGAGATTGTTCACAGGGGGTGCACAGAGGTTGTGGAAATGGTCAGCGCGTGTGTTGAGGTGAGGGAGGAGCTGTTCTTCAGCAGGATGTAACTTGCCTGCGTCCAACACCCATTGCTGCAGCTGTGCAACTGCAGGTGAGACATCTGAACCCTGTGGTATGCTGCTGCTGTCACTGCTGCTGAGCATAGCCCTGCATGTGTGGGTGCGGCCTTTGGTGGCACATTGAGGTGCAGGGCGTCTGGCGGCTAGGACCGTATGCTGGCGCAACAGCGCGAGTCTGCATGGAGCAGCAGCGCGACGCATCATCACGATATGAGAGCAACAGGGCCCTGTGGAAATGGCAAGTTTTTGCAATGGGTCCACACTTGTGCTGTTGTCCTGTTGCGCTGACCGTTGCCATCAGAGCTGACTTCTTGCTCTCAGACATGCTGCGACGTCGCAAATTTCTGTTAGATTGCTAAGCTCCATGCACCACTACCGTTGACCGTGCAGCAACATGACGAGCGAAGCCGAATTGCGGGCTTCCATGGAGCTGGACGATGTGTTCGCAAAGGTTGGTACGCAAGGCACAACAACGCATTGCAGTGTTGTTCTTCGGCTCACATGCAACTGTTGCATGCACTGAGCAAATCGCTCAACTCAACTCGCTGCTTGCTGAGGCATGTCCTTTCCACATGCGATACATGCAGCTTGTGGCAGAGGTGAGGCCGCTGTTGCCTCACCTTGGTAGGCTGTCACGCGTGCGCATCAAGGCATGGATGGAGAAGCTACAGGAGCCGGTACGTCAAGGTGCTTGTTCATCGAAGCAGCTGCCTGTGGCACGACAGCAGGCTCCTGGCAGTCCAGCCATTGCACTGCTTTCGCTGCTGCTATGGCTGGACTGCGATACCCTCTGGACTTCCTGTGTGTTAGCCAGCACCACCTGGTAGTCCAACTCAACTCAACATGCCTCCTTGCCTGCCTGCCTGCCTGCCAGACGAACAACCCTGTGTGGAAGCGCAACCGCAATCAATACGCCCACCTGCTGTTGATGCAGCTTCAGTCCCGCGAGCCCTTCGCTCCTCCCTTCACCTCATTGCCGCCGCAAGGTCCGCTGCCCACCCTCCAGCGCCACCTCACCTACCGCTTCCTGCCAGCAGCCTCGCCATGCAGTCGCAGCACCTCACCAGAGGCACGGCAGCCCAGGAACCCGCAGGGGCCAGGGACAGGACAAGCACAGGGGCAGGGGCAGGGGCTAGAGGGTGGTGGTCATGGGGCAGGCAGGGCAAGAGCAACCTCGGCCATCAGAGGAGCAAGCACGGCGGCACGCACCGCAGCCAGGTAAGCCAAATGCTTGTCAGGCGAGCATGCCACGCGGCACCTATGCCTGGTGCAGGTACTGCAGGCATAACCATCGCACCCTGCTGAAACACCTGCCTTGTACATCTGACTGCTCATCCTAATGTCACACCGCCCCTTTATGTGTGTCTGGCTCCAGGGACATGCGCTCAGGTTTGAAGAGTGGACCAGCGTCAACGCCTGGCAAGCACTTGGCGAGTGAGGGACGAGCAGTTCCTCATGCCGCAGACCTGGAAGCACAGTTGCGGCGAGTGAATGCTGCGCTTCATCAACAGCAGGCAAGTACTGTTGACCTGGTCAGATAGCACAGTGCAACCAGTTTGGCTGTCTACAGTCCTGGCCCTCACATATGCATCAAGATTGCCCTCCACTTGTCGCATCCTCGGCGCGCAAGCTGGTAGATCGTGCTGATGGATGCCGCCCTCCCTCACAGCCGGCCCCTCCTTCCTGCGTTGCCACTTGCCTTTGCAGAGTGGACAAGATGCGCAGGTGTCTGCTGCAGCACAGCTAGAGGCCGCACTCATGCGCATCAGCGGCAGCCCCCGGTCGAGAGCCGCAACTGGTGCAGGGGCTCCCAATGGCACTGGTGGTGTGGAGAACCTTGGAGGGTCTCCTATCAAAGAGCTGCTTCGGGAGATGTCCAGGTAGGATGTCCAGCTGGGGGAGGTTTGATGAAGGGACGTTGCTAGCTGGTGTGCTGGAGCACGCCGCAGCTGAGAGGATTTCGCTCTGTCCCAAAGGCCTTGGTTCCTGCTGCCGCGCAAAGCTATATCGTCACATATGGGCCTCCCTTACCTTGCAACGATGCACTTGGTTGCGCAGCGGTGGTCACAACACCAGCACATCCATGGTGTCACACAGCGCCCAGGGCCTGGCCACCATGGAGACATTGAAGACAAACTTCAGCAGCACCTCACAGCTGGAGCAGCTACTTCGTGGTACAAGCTCAGCTGGGCACGCAGCGGCACACGCGGAGACAACTGATGCTGCCCCTGCCCACACCACCCTCTCCCTGAATGCGGCGCCTTTGGCTGGCACAGCAGCTAAGTCCGGCGCCCCAGCATCGGCTCTGAGGGCAGTGGGCAGTGCGCCCAGGACTCAGCGGCGACCAGGGGCGAGGGAGGGGCAGGCGCGGGAGGAGCTGGCTGCAGCGGGTGCAGCGGGGCAGGCGCAGGCCCTTGCGCTTGTGGCCAGGCTGCAGTCCATGGCGAGCTCCAGTGAGGAGCTGAGACGCAGGCAGCAGGAGCGCAGGGCTGAGCAAGAGGCGCGGCTTGACTTGCAGCAGAAGGCGTACAGCCACCAGGGGCAGGAGGGCGGAGCGCCTGGTCGCAGGGGACAGCTGGGGCAAGGAGGAGAGGGGGGCTGGCACGGGGCCAGTGTTGGGTTGCAACGAAGTCAGGCGCAGGGGCAGCGGCAGGGGCTGAGGGATCTGCTACTCGGCTCTCCTGCCCCCCTGCCTCGCCTCCTGCAGCGCCTTGTCAGCCCACTGAAATCCAGCCCCACCTACTCATACGAGGAGGCTCATCACACAGGAGGCGACTCGGCTGCATCTTTCCAAGCTCAAGAGCAGTCACAGGACTCCGTGGCCCCTGCGTGGTCACAGGAGCATGGTCAGCCCCCGCACGGCCTACTGGGCTCCGGAGAGGCGTCTTTTGCATTTGACCGCCAGCCACGCCCATCCGCTGCAACACACTTTGCTGACGAACTAGACCAGGGCCTCGGGCGCTACTTGGAACCAGATCAGCCGGGTGACAGGCCAGGACGCAGCCCAGGCATCGTGCGCAAGCCTGACCTCACGGTGCCGCGCCTACTGCGCATGCTTGCGTCTCCCAAGCGGGGTCCCTCCACCATTCACGGCGGAGCCTCCTCGCCAGACCGCATGCGGCCTGCACCTGGCCAGTATGCATCAAATGCTGTTGAAGGGGGTCTTGTTGGGCCCCGGGGGCATGTGGGGCCCCCTCAAAGCCCTGACCGTCCATGGACTGGCGGTCTTGGCTCGCCACCCTCGTCTGGTGGCAGGGGGACGCCCAGGCTGGTGGCAGCGTTGCGCGAGGGCAGGTACGACCGCAGTACATCACCCCGCAGTACGGTTCTGGAGGTGCCGGGAGCACTGCTTGATGCTGTATCTGGCTCCCACGGCTACAGCTATGGTGGTGATGGTCAAAGCACCGGCGGCACACGCCAGCGGTCGCAGTCTGCTGCAGCTCTACCAGCAGCAAGCAGGGCCAGCCAGGAGCTGAGTGCTGGCCGCTGCTCCAGGCACCACCAGACCCCAGGCCCTGCCAACGCTGTGCAGGCTAGCCTTGCGGCGCGCTTTGCCTCCCCGCCGCATCGAAGCATCGGTGTCATAGCCGCTCACCGCGAACGGTCACGACACCAGTCCAGGGAGCGCGAGCTGTTGATGGAGCAGGGCAGCGCGAGGTCGCCCTCAGCAAAGTTGCAGCCTCAAGGGATGGGGAGGTCGCCCAGCAGGTCACCAAAACGACAGCCCTGGTTGCAGCCCTGGGAGAGGTCTCCTGACGAGAAGTGGCAGCAGCAGCAACGCTGGCGGCGGCAGCAGCAGCAGCAGACTGTGCACCTGAGCCTGCAGGGTCAGCAGGCGCAGGAGCTTGCGTGGGGTGGTCGTGACGAGGCGGGGGCCTTGAGTAGGGGCGGCAGGGACGCGGCAGGGGCGGGGTTGGGCGGCAGGGCAGACAGGGGTGTGGTGAACTACCCTGGCGAGGTGGAGAGGGAGGTGTCGGCGCTGCAGCGACAAGTGCTGGCGCTGCAGCAGCGGGTGGAGGCGCTGTGGAGCCTGCCTGCGATGGGGGGCACTGGGGCAGAGGCAGGGAGCGAGTCAAGCGCAGCGGCAGGCACAGGGCAAGGGTCCAACACTGTCAAAGGGCCAGGAACACGGGCGGGAGGTGCTGCAGGGCGAGACGCACGAGGCACATCTCAAGCAGCATCCTTGCCCAGCAGGCGCCGGTCACTGTTGCTGCTTCGCCGTGCGTTTGTGCAGATGGGGAGCGCCCTGGCAAGGGCTTGGCGTCGCCTTGGGCTCAGCACAGGGCTCAGCCTCAGCCTCACCGTTGCTCCAGTCGTTGGCAGGGGGGCAAGTGCTAGAATTGTCCGCTCCCCATCCCCGTCCTCTGCGCCCAGGCAGCCCGCCTGGAGACCAGGGGGTGCGTGGGGTCCGTCTGCCTCGCCTGGGCGGGGCCGCGCCTTGCCTCAAAGCAATGCTGCTGCTGGCCGCAGTCGTAGCGTCTCCCCGCTGGTGCCCTTCCGGCGGGCAACCTCGCCCACTGGCGCCTCCTCGCCTGTGACTGAACGCATAGAACGGCTGAAGCGGCGGGCGGCAGAGACGTTGGGAGGTCCCGGGGCAGCGGCCTGGGCGGCTGTCAGGGATCCTGAGCTCGTTGCCTCTGTGTGTGAGGAGCTGCTGGGTGAGGTGGCGGAGCTGACGGCAGCGCTGAGGCGCCTGGTGCTTGCTGCTCCCGTTGTAAGATCAGGACGAGAGACTGAAGGGCCTGGGCAGGTTGCTGAGCCTGGGAATGATCGTGGGGGCGGCAGTGATGGAGCTGGTCAGCGTGTGGAAAGGCGTTCTGATGGGGTTGGGACTGCTGTGGAGGAAGGGGAACGAGACATGGCAGGTGGCTCATCCTCTCATGAGCAGCGTGTGAGTTCTGGAGGCAAACATGATGCGATGAGGCAGCAGGTGGGCGCAGGGGACAGGGATGGAGGCGAGGAAGCGGAGGTTGAGGCCCTAGAGCGTGAACTTCTATCGGAGCAGAGGCAGCTTGTGGAGGCGGATGTAGAGGAGGAGGCTACAGCTCTCATGGCGTCTGCCGCTGCCGCTGCCGAGCAGCTGCTAATGCTGTCTGTGCAGGCAGCAGAGGATGCTGAGTCAGCGGCGTGGAGAGAGCAGCAGCGGTGCAGCAGCAGCACCAGCCCTTCAGCCCTACGCACAGGGGGAAGGGGCAACGGGCGGTCTCCCTCGCCAGTACGCCGGGCCACGCCCTCAACGTCATTGGCAGCTTCAAGGTTGGCAAGCAGGGGCGGCTTGAACAGGCATCAGGACAGCAGCCCGAGCAAAGAGACGAAGCCAAGAGCCAGGCGCAGTTCAGAGATTGTGCAGCAGGCTGTGTCTCATATGCTGCGCAAGGTATCGCAGGACCAGCAAGCCGTTGCAAGTGCCGCCGAGGCACGTCAGGCATCCGCAGCACGTGCAGCAGCAGTGACAGCAGTCAACGCTGCGAGCTGGCAGGCCTCTGTGCAGCGCCCGCCCCGATCGTCCACAGGGCACTGGCCAAGGTTGGGCGATGCAGGAACCGGGCAAGGCACAGCGGCGCAGCTGTGTGCCCCCGCACACGCCCCCACTCCATCCCTGCACACAGGTTCCCACATGACAAGCGCATCGTGGTCGTTCCCACGCACTCTGGAAGCTGTCACCTTGCCCCGTGCATCGCCGCTCAGCGACAAATCCGGCGGCCCCCGCACCGCCACCTCAGCGCCGCCCAGCCCGCCCAGCACCTCGGCTTCTGCAGGGCGCGACCACGCCCTGCCTCTCCCCACGCCGCTGTCCATGCTCAGCCCCATCCAGCCCCTGGATCTTGCCAGCACACTTCGCAGGGCGGCGACGGCCGCCTCACCAACGCCTGCGGTCAAGCTCGGCATGCGCACGGCGGCCAGAGGATCGCCCCAAGCTTCACAACAGCGTGGGGCGGCTGCAGCTAGGACTGATGGCGCTGGCAGCAGCCGGGGTGCCAGGGGGGCAGTCATTAAGGACGCGGCGGCAGCAGCGGCAGACGCCTTCGCTGGGCTGAGTGCACGTCTTCGCAGCCTTGGCTCACACACCACTTCAAGCCTTGCGGGGCACAGTGACATCACTGACCATACGATGAGCAGCATGGAAGGATCGAGCTTGGGACAGGCTTCTTCCCCAACTGAAGAGGCAGGTGGCTTTGGGTTCGGCAGCACCCTGACGCTCCCCAGCGGCAGTGGCGCAGCACTTCAGGGCGTTGCAAGGTGGAGTGAGGCGGTGCAGGGGCTGGAGGAGCTGGAGCAGCTGCTGACCAGCGGGTCAAAGGGCCAAGGCAGTGGGGTGCAGACGCGCACAGCAGTGGGTGTGTTCGACCCTGGCCTCTTGACTGAGCTGGAGGCGACGGCGGTGTCGGACGGGGCGCAGGCCAGGGTGCTGGCTGAACTGTGGGATGTGCCGGTTGCTTTGCGGGGTAAGGGAGCAGACATGACTGCAGCGGGGGCAAGGGAGGTCGGGTGGGTGGGTCTGGACGAAAGGGGTGCAGGGGCTGTTGATGCGTCCGCTGCGCGGATGGGGGAGCAGGTGGAAGCGGCCGAGCATATACTGGGTCGTTTGCGGCTGATGCGGCGCGCCCTGGCAGACGCTGAACAGGGCGCTGTAGCTGGCCCAGGGCCCAGGGGACAGCCGGCAAAGGGGTTAAGTGAGAGGGCTCTTGTTGAAAGCGTTCATGGCCTCTCATCCGTAGCTCAAGCTGCGTCTCCAGCATGTGCTGCGGTGGCAGAAGCAGAAACAGCTGCTCAAGCGAGGGCCGTGATGGAAGGGAGTCGTGCAGTTGCAGGAGCAAGCGATGCGGTCGTGAGGGTGGTGGTGAGGCAAGCAGAGGTTGAGGCAGCAGGTGCCAAGCTGGCGGCTGCGCAGATAGAGGAAGCAGTGAGGGCAGAGGCGGGTGATGCGGCTGAGCTGGTGAGGAGGCAGAAGCCAGCGGGGGGGGGCGCATGTGCAGGGCACAGCAACCAACATCAGCACAGCAGGTTGATGGTGGGGGCTGGAGGAGCAGGGCAAGGGGGTGCTGAGGGAGCGAGCCTTGATATGGCAGCCGCTCTGGCCGTGCAGCTGCAGCAGGCTGCGGAGGCAGAGGTGGTACTGTTCACTGCTGCAGCCCATGCAGCAGCAGAGGCAGAACTGAGTGGCGCAGAGTCAGCTTGGCGCGGCAGGACAGTGGAGGACGCAGGAACAGCGCCCTTCAGAGGCACGTTGAGGGCGGCAGGGACAGGTGCAGAAGCCGGTGCATCCACACCAGGGGGGGTGGCAGAAAGGGCAGAGCCAAGACGGACACCGCCACTCCCAGGCACCCCTGTCGCCTTGCCTGACAGCGACGCGACGGGGAGGGCCGCGGTACGACTGCTGCCCCCACGCCTGCGGGACGCCGTGCTGGGTGTTGAGGACCAGGTGGTGCCGCATGCACCGGAGGGTCGCAAAGGGGCGGAGGAGCGTGCAGCAGCCGCACTTGGAGCAAGGTCGGCAGTGGCTGGCGCAGCTGTCGCCCTGAGGACGGCCAGGCCGGACCAGGGCCCAGGCGTTGATGGGGACATGGCAGCGGACGCCACGGACGCCGCTCTGCAGCGACTCAAGGCGCTGAGGGAGGAGCTGGAGTATGAGGCGAGGAGGGGGGCCAGCGCGCAAGGCATTGAAACCCTTGCTGGTGATGCTGGCAGCAGCGGAGCTGGGTACGGCGCCCTGACTGCGTCTTCTGCAGCCTCAACCGCGCTGGCTGCTGCAACGGCGCTTGCGGACATGCCCCCTGCAGGTGTGAGCTCCGAGCTCCTGGACCGCGTGCGCAAGCAGGAGGGCGCGTTCCGGACCCTGCGCCTGCATCTGAGGGAAGGGGAGGCCAGCAACCAGGAGGTGCTGAGGGGCTTTCAGAGGTTGAAACAACAGCTGGGGCTGAGCGCTGAGTCGGGGGCAGTGCCCGGGCCTGAGGCCGGGGCAGCATCACTAGGTCTGGGTACTAGGATGGGTCCCGGCCTTGAGCGTATGGGGGGAGCAGAGGTGCCACAAGTTGGACAACTTAGACCAGCCAGTCACGAGCACGCAGAAGGAACGGCACTGCTGGGTGCAGACCCTGCTGCTCTGGCGCATAGGCCAGCCGGTGGTGGCAGCAGCTTGGGCCTGGTAGGCGTGCTGGGCGGAGCATCAGCGTCGCTCTCACAGGCAGCCTTTGCTGCATCCCCCGACCTCGCACTTCCGCCAGCTGCATCCACAGCTGGGCCCTATCCTCACAACCAGCAGCAGGGGGGGTCTGGTCAAGCAGTGCTGCATCGCCAGGGGGGGACGGGGTTAGCACATGGCCCAGTGTCTGACCAGCAGGACCGGGCTCTGGAGGAGCGCTTGACTGTATTGCAGCAGGGAATGGCGGACGCGCAGCGCCTGCAGTACAGGCTCGCCGCGCTGCACGAAGCAACTTGGCAGCTGCAGCGCCGCACCAAAGGCATTGCGACTTCTGCTACAACCAGGGCTGAGGGCAACAGCCTATAGGCTAGAGCTACACCCAGCCGGGAGTCCCTGTTTCACCTGTGATAACACCTTTGCGTTGATGTTCAACTTACAGCCATACCGGACGGATGATTGACACGATTTATTGTGACTGCTAAGCGCAGACCAGTTTGTCGCTGTGGTTATGATCATGAACTGGTTGCTGACATTTTGTTGTGGGCCATAACTTGTGGCCTGGGCGCTGCCATGCAGCACGGATGTAGGGTGGCAGAGCGGCCGCCGTGTGCAGTCCTCCTCGCAAGACGTTGACTGTGCTGTGGCCAAGTAGTGCGGGCGGCAGGCTGCCGACTTGCACATTATGCACATGAGTCAAGACCCCAGCTGCAGCGACTGCCACTGAACTAGTTATGAATGGCCCTGCTCGGCCACAGCTCGGTCCCCATCTGCCTGCCACCTGTGCAACAGTTTAGATTTCTCACACGGGCCACACTCCACAGGTCTTCGAAGGCAGGAAGTCCTTCTCAACGGTTTGTTGTCTCAGGTACTGCTACTCAGATTTTGCAAAGCCGTTGGTTTGCCGTCCGCCGTCTGCAGCGCGGCGTTGCGCTGCATCCATCCGCCATCAGGCACGTGAATATCAAGGGCTTTGGGTGCAAACATGACCAGAAGAGCGCCAGCCCTGAACGCCTGCTTCTGCGTGCACACGCTAAACTGCATTGCAGGGACGCCCCTTGGGTGCGTGACGACAGGCTGCAGTGACGCAACAGCGATCAATGGCGAGCTACAGCGGTATGGAGCGCAGCCCGACGACGTCCACGGATGAGGAGGAGCAGCGCAAGCTGGCGAGCCTGGGCTACTCGCAGGTGGGTGGCGGTGACGAGGTCAGCAGGCGAGGGCCATGCAATCACTGTGATGTGATGCTCGAATCCAGTGCATCACATGTCAGCACTATGGGTCAAGCTTGCAGCAATCAGGGCACTTCTGGCCACGCCTGAGCGAATAGGCACCAGATCAATCACACCAACCTTTACACACTGCCGTCGGCTGTTGACGGCTTTCCTGCAGGTTCTGCACCGTGGCTGGCGCTCGGCCACCAACATGGCTGTGTGTGTCTCCTCCACCTCAGTGCTGCTCAGCGTGTACTGTGAGTCCACATAGTCAGCACAGCCAGAGAGGCCTTTGAGTTGTGTGTTGCACCTTGGGGTACCACAATCAAAAGTGCATCGAGCGAGCGCTTGAACCCTCCGCACAGCCCACTGCCGTTGCCTTGTCCTCACCCTGCCTGTCACCGCTCCTCAGCCACCTCAACACCCACCAACCTCCTCCCTGCCTGTGCAGCCTCCTTTGGCACCGGCCTGGGCTACGGAGGTCCGGTCGTGTGCCTGTGGGGTTGGTTCCTTGCATGTATTGGAGGCCTCTGTGTTGCCCTGGGTATGGCAGAGCTCACATCCGCCATGCCCACGTCGGGAGGCATGTACTACTGGATCCACAAGCTGTCTGGACCCAAGCTGGGGCCGGTGCTGTGCTGGACAATCGGTGAGACGGGGGTTGGGGCACGCAGGGGAAAGGGAACTGCAACGGCTCAACTGGGGAACTGGGAAGGGCACCTGGCAGGTTTGCCTATGCCTGAACCTGTATGAGCAGGGAGTGCACCCTGGACAAGCACAGGTGCACATCACAAGGCACCTCTCACGGATCATCCATCCAACTGCTGGCCACTGCTGACCCTCTGCCTGCGCACTTAGCGTGCCATTTTCGTGCCTTGACCTGCTTCCCACAGGCTGGCTAAACCTGCTAGGCCAGGTGAGCGCTTGGGGCAAGGGTTGGACGGACTGGGGTGGGAGATGATGCAGTCACGGCCCGGCGACAGGAGCGAACTGCCAGGCCATGTTCACCACTTGCAGTTGGCGCCTTGGCCAACAAGTCGACAGGGCAGCAGCCAGGCTGTTTGTGAGTTATAGATCTTGTGAGTTAAAGAGAGCTCTAGAAAGTGCTTGCTGCTTGTGATGACAAACCTCTGTACAGCCTATGCACAGCCTCCTCCCACGCGTCATCCTGCCGTGCGCTCCGCAGATCGCGTCCCTGTCCTCGACCCACTACATCATGGCCAACCTCATCCAGGTCATCGTGCTGCTCAACACAGGCACCGGCGCGTCATCCTACCCCCCCGCGCCCCCCACCCCACCCGGCGGCCCGCCCATGGCTCCCGACTACCCTCCTCCGGACACCCCCCTCGCACCGTGGCCCCCTGGCAATGCGCCGCCAGATGCACCTCCGGGCTTTGTGCTGGAGCCGGGGCCAGGCCTCACGTTCAACCAGTGAGTGCACTCCAGTAACACGCGTGGCTGAGGCTAAGAGGATTGATGGCAGCAAGGTTGAGGAAGGCAGACCTGGCTCAGATCTGTAAGGCAGGAGGGAAGCTCCAGCTGGACGGGAGGTGGTGTTCAGGTCTGCAAAGGTAGAGGTAGCAGAGCCAAGAAAGCAGCGGTAACGCTCTCAGGCGCGTGTTGTTTGTACTTGCTTCAAGGCATCACGTAGCACAGAGACCACATTGTCCCAGCGCGCTTTTCCCAGACCACTGCATAGCATGACTTGCGGATTCACAAGCGCAACAACAATTGTTGGTGGTGAGCAGCTGGGTCCTGCATTGTTGCACTGCCACCAGGTACCAGCAGTACGGTATCTACGTTGGTTGCATTCTGATCACCACGCTCATCAACTCGCTGCCCTTCAAGCACGTGGGCTGGATCACAGAAGCAGGGGGCGTCTGGCACGGTGCGCATGGAGGTGCAGGACGCCCTGGGGGCCCTGGTGCTTCAGGGCCCTGGAGTTTTGGGGCCTTGGGAAGAGGCAGGGCTTTGGGGAGAGGCAGGGCCTTGGGGAGAGGCAGGGGCTTGTTGGGCTAGAGTCCCAGGGGCTGTGACGTGTTGCTGGGCATCATGGGCTGCGGCACCTCCGCTTGCTTGAAGCGTGGGGACCTCTGTGGGATGCAATATGTCTTGCCATTGACTATAGCCGCCGCCACTCATGAGGGTGAGACAGCACGCCATCACTTGGCAGGCGGGCCACAACAACATGAGGTCAGTCAGGGATTTGGCTTGGACATGAGTGGCTCTCCCAAGATCTGCAACGCACCCTGCCTGTGAGACGTCCCTTTTGCCCCCTCCCCCCGCCTCTGCCTCCCCCCCCCTGGCAGTGATCGGCGTGGTGATGGTCGTCGTCATCATCCCCTGCATCGCGACACAGCACTCCAGCGCTGATTGGGTGTTCAGGCACTTTGAGACGGAGTACGCCAAGGCCACCACAAACATCAACAACGACTTGTAAGTCCCCCCCGCGCTTCCGATGTCATGACTGAAGGCAGCAAATACACACAAAGCCTGTCAGTTGGATATGTATGCGTTGCGTCATGGGTGCTCATGCTGTCCATTAGCTGCCCGCTGCCACCAGAATCCCTCAGTATGAGCTGCTGGCCCTGTGCTTGCTGCGCCTCTTGTGCACCGCTTCATCGCTGCAGCTACATCTTCATCCTGGGACTGCTGCTGCCCGCTTGTGAGTGGGGGACGCCATCAGCACCTGGACAGGGGCGTGGGGCGCAAAGCACTGGAGGCTTACAACTCACACAACCTTGGACACGAGTTGAATTACAGGGCGGTAGGAGCTTTTGGCAGGACGAGCAGGACTAGCGAAATGGTCCACCTGTGGTGTCGCCTCAGGGCGTTCTCAAACGCCCTTCTCAATCTGCAAAGCACTTGACATGGGCGGGCACAAGCAGACATAGGGCAACAGCATGAGTATGAATTCGACCGTTTGGCTGCTGGTTATGTACGCCACTTGATCAGGCTCTGTTGAACGGCACTTGCCAAAGGCCAGTGTCCGTTGCACATGACATGCGGCATGTCACAGACTCGCTCACGGGCTACGACGGCCCTGCGCACATGAGCGAGGAGAGCCACTCCGCCAGCACCGCACCTTCCAATGGCATCATCATCGGCGTGGTCTTCACCATCGTCTTTGGCTGGCTGTGGGTGCTGAGCCTGCTGTTCTGCGTCACGGTGAGACCTTGCTTTCAGGGAGTGGCCACTGGGCAGTGAGGGCCCATGGGCGGCCCATGGGCGGTGAGGGGTGGTGCTGAGCTTGCTTTTTGGCGTGATGCAGAGACTGGGCTCTGGGTTGCATCCTTGCAGCAACAGGTGTGGTGGCATGATGTGGGCCTCCATGTCCATGGCATGGCAACTCATGCTCAAGTTGGCGCCTGGCTGCAAGCATCCAGTTCAGTGCTTGTGAGTCTTACGAGGAGGCCATGATGGAGCCAAGTAGTGGCTGCTCTTGCACACTGGCAGAGGGAATGTACTGCTTGGGCCCGCAAGTCAGCCTGCAACCCCGCTGAGCTCATTGCTGCTGCCTACCTACCCCTTTCTGCCCTTGCACCGCACTGGTTACAACTCGATCTGCAGCTTGTGACTTGCGATGACGCCCCCTCCCCTGCCGCCAGGACCTGGCCTATGATTTGGGCGACTACTCAACCGGCTACCCAGCGGCACTGGGAGACGTCGTGGCCCAGGTGTGTATAACTTCACCAGCTGCAGCTGATGCCCAGTGCCTTTCAGAGCACACCTCACTCCTTTGCTGTCCCTCTTGGTCCGGAGGCTAACGCGACTGGCAGAAGAAACGCAGCCTTTCATCAGGCTTCTTTGCAGAGTCTGCAAAACCGCTTATAAGAGAACGGGAGGTGCCACCTCGTGACGGCGCTGCGATGTCCGTCATTGGCCCTTTGGCTCACCCACCCATATCGCACGGCAACCCTGGATGCTGCTTGATGCACCCACCCTGCCGCCTTGCCCTGCAGATCTTCTACGACGCCTTCAACCAGCGCTTTGGGTCGGGCACCGGCGGCATCATCATGCTGGGCATAGTGTTGGGAGGCGTCTACTTCTGCGCGCACTCAACCCTCACCTACGTTGCCAGGTGCGTGCTGTGGAGGTGCTGTTTGAAGAGGTGGGGGGGGGCTCAAGGAGGTGGTACAAGGCAGAGGGTGAAGGATTGTTTTTGTGCACCAAGCTGTGTGCAGATGCAAAAGCAGCAGACCTGCTAGTGTTCAGGATGTTACCAAGCCTCTGGCGTCACCTCAAACTACATGCATCAGAAACCATCCCAAAAGCCACCATGCTTTGCCCCTCCACTTTCTGCCCTCTGAAATCTCCCCCCTCTGCCCTCAACCCACACACTTCGTCAATGTAGGATCATGTTCTGCTATTCCCGCGACCGTGCCGTGCCCCTGTCCTGGCTGTGGACCAAGTTCAACCACACCACCCAGAGCCCCCTGTACGCGGTGTGGGGCGCGGCACTGGCGACCATCCTCATCGGCCTACCCATGCTCGGCAGCCAGGTGAGGGGCGGGTAGGGCTGGGGGGACGGGCCAGCCAAGTGCGGCGGGAGTGGCAGTCGGGCAATTCGCAGTTGTTCTCTACCTGCTGGGCAGCCAAGATGATGAACTTGCTGGCATGAGTTGGCAATGGTTGTGCGCACAGGTGAGTGCGATGCAAGGTGTGTATGATCAATGAGCAAGGTATTAGTGGTGCCTGCATGCCAGGCACTTTGGTGGAAGGTAAGGGAGGGAGGCAACACAAGAGGATGCGAGTCTGTGCATCCCTACACGATGTAGCACACTTCTCAAACTTGAGCCCCTGTTCATCTACTGATGCGCCCC
>JAWZTI010000064.1:16433-49876 GCA_039880955.1 Chlamydomonas urium | reverse complement strand
CCCCCCCCTGCAGACTGCCTTCACCGCCATCCTGTCGCTGTCCACCATTGCGCTGAACATCGCGTATGTGCTGCCCACCCTGGCGCGCATCACCTGGGGACGACACCGCTACACGCCAGGGTGAGAGGACACACGAGCAAGGGTGACAGCTTTGATTCTAAGGTTGCTGTAAGAGTTGACCAAGCTCAGATTGAGGTTGCCACCTTGCAAGGGTGAGCGACACCTGGTCACGCAGAGTCAGGACTCCACTGGGGAACCGCAAGTGCAGGTGGAACCGCAAGTGCTTTGAACCAACTCGGCAGGAACACATTTTGTCATCGGGTAGGAAGGGGTGCTTGCATACATGCAGAAACATCCGTAGCGTCCCTTCACTGTTTTGTTGCCAACGGAATGAGTGCCAACCGCCACCACCCCCTGCCATCACCCTCCACCCGCAACGTCACCCTGCACCCACCCCGGTACCACATCCTCCACCACCACCACTCCCAGGCCTTGGAACCTGGGAATCTGGATCTACCCCGTCGGCATCATCGCCACGCTGTGGGTGGCCTTCATCGTCGTCGTCTTCTCTCTGCCCACACTCTACCCAGTGACAGGGGAGAACCTCAACTACGCAGGTGCGGCTGCAGAAACACGCAGCAGGGTTGAATGCCACAGCCTGGCTTTGACATGTTAACAGGGTGTGGGCGCATCGATGGTGGGGCTGACTGCTTGAGAGGTCTGATGGGCATGCTTTGCCTGAGAGTTGCCAAACCAGCCATAACCCTGGACCAACCGCAGCTCATGCGCCGCAATGCACACCCCCTCCACAGGCATCATGCTCCTTGGCGTTGGCATCCTGTCCCTCGTGTGGTTGTACTTCCCCTTCATCGGAGCGTACCGCTGGTTTGATGGCCCTGCTGTCACCGTTGACGCCAAGAGTGAAGCCCCCATCAACGGGGGTGAGTTCAGTGACTTGGAGGGGGCCAAGGGCGAAGTGGCGCAGCAGTAGGCACAGGAGCTGAGGGCGGAGATGGGCGCAGGGGTAGGGGTGTTATAGCTGGTGCACCCCTGCCGGCCGCTGCGCCAACCTGAGGATGGCAAAGCGGTGCCCGTCTGCATGCAAGAGTGCTGTTGCGAGGAAAGGCGGTGCGCCCTTGCAAAGGACTGCTCTACCGTCACTCTGGCGTGCAGAACAGCAGTTTCATTGACGCGCTCGTCACCTTGAGGCGCTTGATACGCTACCGAAATGTCCGTTTGGTAACATCTCATGATCAACCACCAGGTACACTCACAAATACAGAAGGATGCATCGACCTTTACACAAAACACTCTGCTTGCAGCCTTAGAGCTGGGAGGGACCAGGACGAGTACCGCATTAGCAGTCATGTGCGCTTTCTACTGTACATTGTTGAGCTTATCGACCACATTTTAATGCCCCATGCAATTAGTCAACGCTGCATGAGTCAACAGGCAGGCATAGAAAAGAAAGGCGCTTGCCAAAAGGCATCACAAGGAAAAATGTCTACAGCAAAACTGTCACAGGTTGTTTGTGTGATGAAAGTGCACCATGACCACTCATGTTTGGCAGGTACCAAGACAATTGTCAAGCAGCTGCATGCGATCAGTCCCAGTTCTTTCTGCTTCGCTCCTGCTTCTTCCTTGCGTCCTGCTTCTTGTTGTTGAGGCGGCGCTCGTTGCCGGCCTTGATGCTGAGAGAAAGCAGGTGCAGGGTACAGGAAGCCATCAGCGTACCACGTAGACCCACAGAAGGCATGCACAGGGATAAAATTCTCCCGCCACTATGTGTTCACTCCCTTGATCCCCGCAGTATCCCTGCAAACAAGACCTGTTAGTGATCATTCTGGCGCCCCGTAGACTGTAACAAGCTCCATCCATCCATCCATCTGTGAGCACACCACTGCAACTGCAGCTGCCCCCTTGCTCCTTCCTAATCAGCATCGTCCCCTTCACCCCCTTACTTGGCCTTGACTCGCTTCACTGTATCTTCGTCTGCGATGGTGGGCGTCAGCGCCTTGATGGCATCTTCAATGATGCTCTGCAGCTTGTCTAGCGCATCCTCCATGTTTTGCCTGCAAAACCAAAGAGACGAGTTGGCAGCCTATCTTCAGCACTGATTGCCAGGCAAATGCAACGGGCTGTCCGCTGCTGCCTGCACTGCGTTCACATCCTCAATCCCCTGCAGTGCATTTGTATTCATCATGCCGTCATCATTTGCGCCTGCGTTGGGTGCGACCAGCGCCCCCCAACCACATCCACTTGCACTCACGCTTGCGTGCGGTGCTTCTGGCTTGCCACCACTAGCGCCCCCTCATTGTTGATGCGGTTCTTCTCCTGCATGCGTTGAGCCAAGGGCAGGTGAGCAGTGGTCAGCGCGAAGCACAGACAGGCAGGCGGTGGCTGAGTAAAAGCGCCCTGCTGCGGTTAATGGAGCGCTCCCAGCTCCATTAACCGCAGTTTGGCGATGACATGTTTAGCTTGCAACTGTTTGGCTGCCGCTGTTGCTCCAATTGTTTGTAGCGTGAGTCGTCCCAGCCAAAGTAATAACAGATGCTCATCACAGCCTCCTCACCGCGACACGTATCTGCTCCCTGATTTCAAGGGGGATCCAGGTTGCCTTGGCCAGGTCCAGGCGCATGTCCACCTTGGTGTTGACCTTGTTCACGTTCTGACCGCCCGCGCCACCAGAGCGAGCAAAGCTGAAGTCAACATCATCTGGTGGAGGGGTCGTGCCAGCGAGACGGGTTGACAAGGGGCAGGAGCACGACAGGGCCTCCAAACCGTGTGCTGCTGGTAGCTGCCATTGCATCGTGTGCTCATATCAGCTATACAATCATTGTGATCTGAGCTGCATGCAGCCCTGTCCACAGTTCATCTCTACCCTTTGTGATTGGCCGCACGTTCCAGTTCTTCACCACTGGCTTGGGGGCCTGGTCTGCTAGAACTGCCCATGCGGGTTGTCTGGCGTTGTCATCGTCGTTCCCTGACCTGCAGGCCACTAATCTAGCGTGCCCGCATGTCGAATTGAGCTGCCAGGGGCCTGAGGCTGGAAGCTGAGGCTTCACTGAGGCCGAGGCACTCCGAGCTCGCAGCAGCGCAACCCGCGCAGCACGGGACAGTATCGACATGGCTTGAGTAGTACCTGGTAAGCCCACGGGACGAGCCTGTTGCACCATGAGTGATTTCCAGTGTGGATGGGGAGTGTGAAGTTGTTGCAGGCAGCGAGAGCTCAAATTTTAGCACGAGGCACAGGCAGCTGTATCGACAGTTGGCTGCAGCGAAATGGAGGAACTGCTTCGGCTTCTGGCAGGACTAGGTGATGCAGGTAGCAGCACAGCATCAGGTTGCCAGCAGCCCTTGGACCTGCAGGGCATCCAGCTGCTGCGGGCACAAGTGCAGGCACTGATGCAGGTGAGCTTGCTGTGTGTTTCCATTCAGAATCTCACAGGAATGCAACCCCTTGGCGGCGGCTGACCAGCTGCAACGTTGCATTTGACTGCCCATGGCAAAGCATCTGCAGCCTGCGCTGTGCCCTGAGATCCTCCTGCTGTGCAAACCACACAGGTGCCGTGGGTGAGAGGCCTTGTCCACGAATGCCTCCCGCTGCTACACATCCACCCTGACGGCACCCTTGCACTGTCCTCTGCCAGCGGCTCCTCTGCTGCTGCCCTCAGCCCCCGCCAGCAGCAGGCACTCTCGGTCGCGCTAGCCCTGGCCTGTGACACCAGCCACGCGCCTGAGCGGCGCACAGGCAGAACTGCAAGTGCAAACCCTAACCCTTCGGACAGCAGCAATGCATCGGAGGCTGGTGACAGCAGCAGCAGCAGCCTTGCGGAGGCAGCCAGGGCTGCACTGCTGGGTGGATGGCTATCACAGCTGCTGCAGTGTACCGCGCCCGTACAGCTGCCAACGGCGCAGGTACAGGCAGGGCGTGCAGCTGGCAGGCAAGGCTCTGATGGGGCGCTGAGTGGGGGATCAGGTGGGGCGCTGCCGCGTGGCACCGTGCTGGATGGCCACTGGGCAGCGGAGCTGTGTGACGCCACTGTTGGCGCCGCACTGCAACACCGGCAACACCTGCAGCACCTGCTGCAGCGTTGTTGCACGCAGCTGCATGCAAGCTCAGCTGCAAATGTCTCCGCCGGGGCGAGTGTGGATGGCAGTGTGTTGCAAGGGCTCGGGGAGGGTTGGGCGCCATTGGGTACAGGGTCGTCGATAAGGGTACTGCAACGCCTTGCAGAGGCGCAGCTGCACTCGTACCAAGTGCAGCAGCAGCAATACCACCCGCACCACTCGCAGCAGCTGCAGCGGCAGGGTGCACCCCAGCATCAGGGGCAAGCCAAGGGAGAAGCAGGCCAGGAAGCTTCAATGCAGCTTCCTGCACATCCGCTGGGCGATGGAGACTTGTCAGCCGCGCTGATGGCAGCGATTGCGGCGATGGGTGCAGGCGGTGAGTCACACCAGCTGGGCGACAGATTTATTGCAAGGGCGCCTCTGAAGGACATCAGCATACAGTTTCGCTCCTGTGGCTCGCTCGCGATGAGATGGCATCAATGTCTTTTCTGCCGCCAGCGATGCACCCTGAGTGCTGCTACAGCCATGACCACCGGCTGTCAGTTCACTGCCCTTGTCCTTTCGTGGCCTGCAGATGCTCAGCTGGCGCACACCGTCGAGAGCTCACTCATCCCCAGCCTACTGGAATGCTGCGCGGCTCGCGCCTGCGCATCTGGCTTGCAGGCCTCATCAGCTGCAGAAACAGTAGGGGCGGGAATGGGTGTCGAAACCGCCATGTTATGGTACACTGACTTGGTTGAGCGAGTCGTAAGCTCTTTGGCTGGAGCCTGCAGTGCAGCCAGCACAAGTATCACCAGCGCTTTCGGAGTAGCTGGAGCGGCAGCAGTAGGGGCAGCTGCAACGGAGCCACTTGCAGACACGGCTGTACCCAACACCACCACTCCCTCAGCAGCGGATGGCATGGCTGCAAGTGCCGTGACGAGGCACATGAGGCAGAGGGGTTGCTCGGAGGTACTGAGGGTGCTGTGTCGGCTGCAGGCTCATGTGGAGCACCTGTGCCGACAGGCCTCACTGCGGCGGGGCAGGGGCCAACAGCAGGATGGGCAGCGGGACCTGGCGGGGCGTCTTCAGCACACTTCCAACTCATTGTACCAGCTGATGCGGTGAGTCTGGGTGACTGAATGGCTCCCAGTCTTTGAGACTCCGGTTGTCCACCACAGGCCAAAGCATATGCTCTATGTATGGATACCAGGCTGCATGACCCGCCCCATGCCTTGCACCATGCGCTTTGTTATAACTGTTGCACCCTGCTCCTTCTCCCTGCCTGCTGCCCCGTTCCCCCGCAGCATGGGGCTGACGCACCGCGACCCGCAGGCGCGCGCACGTTCCCAGCACCTGCTCACAGCGCTGCTCGATGCAGGCTGCGGGCCCCAGGTGGGAATGAACTGGTGTAGGCATCAAGTTGACATAGACTTCCGTGTGTGACCGCTGCACTCAAGGGGCAGGCTGCCATGCTCTTCTGTATGCAGAAGCGGATTGCATTACTGTGCGTACGAATGCAATGGATCGCAAGGACTACAACTAACTAACGTGGCTTTTCCCCATTTCCTGCGCCTCCTTGCCTGACCTCAGGTGCCGGGGTTTGAGGGCGCGCAGTGGCAGGCGTACCTGGCGGTGTACCGCTGCCAGGAGCAGCACGTGCTGCACCTTGTACTGCCAGTGTGGGAGGCGCACATGCCCATCGTGTGGCAGGCCCTGGCCGCAGCACACACTCCCACCAGCACCAATGCTGGTGCTGACGATGCTGACGATGCTGACGATGCTGACGATGCCGCGCATGTTTTGTCAAAGGCTGGTGCTGGGGCTGGTGCTGGGGATTGCGGCAGTGCCCTGCAGTGGGTGTCGGTGTTGCTGCGCCGCTCCTGCTTCCACTGCAACGTGGCGGTGCGGCGCCTGGGCCTTTGGGGGCTGCTGGGTGTGCCACGCGCAACCCTGCACACCCTGCATCAGGTCAGCCACAGGGGAAGCGCCGGGTGGGAAGTGAGGCACAGGGAAAGGGCCGGGGTTGTACAGAGGGAGGTCAGGTGATTGGAAGGAGGCATGTGCATTTTGGGGCGCCCTTGGGACCATACTCCGTGCCAACAAAGGTTGGCCAAAGGTCAGCAGGCGTGAGGGTGTCTGAAAGGGGTCACAGGTTGTTCAGCAGTCTTGGAGAGGCTTTGAAGGCCAGCGCCACGTTGCATGCACATGGCCCTCTGTTGACATTGCAGCTCAGGGCCCCGAGCTAAATCATGGCGGCGGTACTGTGCTTCAATGAGATTCTGCTAATCCATGATGACTGTGCCCCCTGAGCAGGCGGCTCACATGTTTGCTGTTTGCCTTCTTTCCAAATGCAGAGGGACGGCCATGCTGGGCTGCTGCAGCTGCTGATGGAGCTGCTGCCTGCGTTTGACCACGACAGGCTGCTGCCCAGTGCCGAAGATGAGGCAGCAGACGGCACCACCAGCAGCGACAGAAGCAGCAGTAGCAGCACTGGCAGCAGTGTCAAACCTGAAGCGGCAGCCCAGCCCAGCCTTGCCACAGCTGCTGCTGGCGCCGCCGCCGCCGCCGCTGCTGCTGCTACTGTTGCGACTGCGGGTGATGATGCTGACCAGTTCCCGGCAGGCAGCGGCGCCCCACCCCACCTTCTGAGGGCAGGGCCTGGGCAGGCGGGCCTCCTGAGACAGGGTTTGGTGCGCCTGCTGCTGCTGCTGCTGCAGCACACAGGGCAGGCAGGAGGCTGGGATGCGGTGCTGTGCCCTTACCTTGCGGCAGTGGTGGGGGCCGTGCAACGCCCCTCAGCCATGCTGCTCCTCACGCGCTCTGCAGCAGATGCCGCGGCAACAGCCGCCGCCGCAGCAGCAGCAGCTTCTGGTGGCTCATCAGGGCCTGTTGCAGCACCCGCTGCATCACAAGTCTCACCCGCAGCGCACGTGCATCGCCAGCTGTGCGATGGCAGGGCTGTGTTGCGCAGTGTTTTGAAACTGCTGTACCACGTGGCCACCCTCAACCCGTTGGTGTGCAGGCGCGCGCTGCAGGTGTGCTGTCTGCGCCTTGCCGCCACGTGCCTGCAGCACAGCGGCGTTGCTCAGTCGGCAGGGACAGGCGCAGGGCCCGAGGCGGCAGGGGCAGGGGTGCAGGCAGATGCAAAGGAACGACCTGCAGGGCTGAGACTACTGGCGCCTGTACTGCCGGCCGACGGCCGCTGTACCGCGCTGCCTGATCAGGAGCACTGGCAGGTTGTCCATGCCCTGGCCCCGTCACACTTTCTGCAGTGGGCGGCAGGGGACTTGTGCGGGTCGGGTGTGGACGCGCCTGCTGACCTGGCACGACGCCTGATGCAGGAGCTGGGTGGGGGCAGCGGGGACGGTGCAGGGGTGCGGCGGCAGCTGCATGCGCTGGCACTTATGCTTCCTCACTTGCCACGTCAGGCGCGGCAGCAGGTGCTGACAGTGATGCAGCAGGAGGACGCGTTGTGCACGCCAGCAAGCGCCACGCGGGCGCTTGGGGCTCCCACCGTGGAAAGAGGTGTTGCTAGACAACAACACGCTGCCTTTGCAGGCTCAACTGCAAATGGTGAGCAAAGCCTGTGCCAGGCTGGCTCTGCGAGGTCGCCGGCACCTGTGCCGCTGCCGACCGGCGCCGCCGTGTTTGCAGCTTGCCTTGTGGACGTACTGGCAGTCTTTGGGTCACAGCCTGGCGCCAACAGGCTGAACAGCGGAGCTGCAAGCTCTCACCACGCAAGCGCTGCCTTGCAGGTCCAGGGATGTGCACAGCAGGAGCCTGCCGAGCTTGGTGGGGGCCTTGGCCTCGGCTGGCGGGTCGAGGTGGCGGTCGCGCTACAAAATGTTGTGACTAGGATGCTCATGGCTCACGCCAGCTACGCCCAGCGCGCTGTGTGTTCAGATGGTAGCCAGCGTTGGGATGGGACCTGGGAGTGTGCAGTGGAGGCACTTGCTGCTGGCTTGCTCGCTGCTTGTCATGGCACTGCGGCCCCGTACTGTGACGGTACCAGTGTGGCAGAGGTGCCAGGGGTGCAGCCTGAGGCGCCACTGCTGCTGGGAGTGGTGTTACCTGCACATTTTGAGTGCCCAAGCGCTCTACTGCAGGCGTGGTATGCAGCAAAGCTGCTGCGCAGGGGCGAGGCGGGGGCAGAGGCAGGAGCAGGGGCAGGGGCAGGGGCAGAGGCAGAGGCAGGGATAGGGGCAGGAGCCACCACACACGGCACCTTGGCGCTCCCTGCCCAGCTGGCGCTGCTGAGTGTGGCGCGCGTGCTGTGCCTGCTTTGCCTGTCCGCTTCGTCTCAGGCTGTCCCTTCTGCAGCACAAGGCAATGCCCGTCTTGTCCAGGCCATGGACTGGGCAGAGCGGATGCTGTGCGTGGTGAGCGCTTGGGAGGCAGGCGAGCTGGCGCCAGCCGCAGTGCCGTCGTCTTCACAGCCTGCTCCGTCGCCCATGTTGTCAGACCGGGGGCAGGTGCTGGACAGGTTCCTGTCCGCGAGGGTAGCCGTCAGGAAGCTGCTGGTGCAGGCGCTCGCCATGCAGCACAGCCACAGCACGGAGGCTGCAGCCACAGGACCACACATGGGGCTGGGGGCGGGCACCGCAGGAGCAGTTGCAGGGGAGGGCCCAGGGGTGCAGGTGCCTGCTCCTGGCCTGTGCAATGCAGTTCTGTGTGAGGCGGTGGTGCTGCATTGCCTGGATGACTTGGAGTGGGCTGCAGACGAGGAGCTGGAGGAGGTGACGGACACGCTGCTTGCCGCCGCCCCCTGGCAGCACCTGCCCACCACACCACCCTCTGAAGGTGCCTCACCTCTGGGCTGTGTCAAAGCCGGTGCAGCATCGACAGGGCAGGTCAAGGCAGGCGCTGTGGAAGGGGCAGTGGCTGACACAGGGGCAGCGGGTTCGACTGCAGACGCTGCTGCAGCAGAAGGACTGTCTGAGGCGATGCAGCGGCTGCTGAGGCAGCTGCCGTCGCTGCTGCGTGGTGTCGGGCTGCGCATCAGCGCCCGCCTGGCACTCAGGCTGTGCAGGCTGTGCCTGGCCCCTCAACTCTTCCACCAGCCCCAGCTGCAGCCGCACCTGCAATCGCTGCTCCCACTGCTCCTAGGAGGGCAGCTGGGGCCACGCATGTCCCTCGCCTGCGCCTGCTACCTCTGCTCCGACGCCTGCACAGCCCTGGGTGACCCACATGCACATCTGCTGCTGTCCTATCCACGGGCCATCGCCCACTTCTTGTCCCTGGGGGCGTTTGTAGACGACCCCTTTGCTGCAGTGGCTTCTTCCCCGCTGGCAGGGGTGTCTGCTGCTGCAGCAACGGCTGGGGGCGTTAAAGGGGCCAAGGCGGCCAAGGGAAGAGGCCCAGCTGGCAGCAGGGCGGGTGTGGGGGACAGGGAAGTTGAGCCCGCAGCACTGCTGCCTTCCAGGGTGGCCTTCTGTGCCTTCCTGGAGCGCCTGATGGATCGGCAGCAGCAGGAGCAGCAGCAGCGGCAGCACTCGCGCCACGCTGAGGACAAACTGCAGGCGCAGGGGACTGGTGCGGCGCAGGGTCCGGTGTTGTCGCCTGAGCAGCAGCTGTTGGACGGCACGGCAGCATTGCTGCTGCAGCTGGTGCAGGGTGCGGCGCCGCCGTATGCTTGGCTCATCTCCCGTGAGGGGTCAAAGGCCAGCCCCGCAAACGCTGTCAAGGTGGCGGCGTGGCAGGCACTGTGCCTGCTGTCAAGGGGGCTGTCAGAAGGAGCTGCAGAGCAGGTGCGATGTGAGCAGGCAGTCTTCATCTATTGCAACAAAGCCATGGTGACGTACTGCGTTTCAGAGTCTGCCTCGCACAGACCTTCTCAATGCAACCCAATGCTTGCTGAGCATTTCATACAGGTTGCGCCCCCTCTAAGACCCGACACCCTGTGCCTGGCTTTGTTCCTGTGTCTATGTCCTGTGTCCTCAGGCCGCGCGAGAGGGTTGGCAGTGCCTGCTGCAGAGCTCGCAGCACCCCAACCTGCGGCCTTTCGTACAGCTGTTCCTGGTGCAGCTGCTGAGCAGGCAGGCGCGGCTGGTGAAGGCGCTGCTCATGCCCGCGCTGCAGAACTACGCACAGCCCAGCTACCAGGTTTGCGCGGGGTTGTAGGCACAGGACACAAGGGCGGGCAACAGGGCCAGCCAGCAACTGTAAACGTTGGCGTGCCATGCTTTTTGGTGGTGGGAAATGACGTCGATGGGTCACTGAATTGCGTTCCTGCCTGAAACATTGCTTGTTCAGCATGCATGTTTTCATGTATCAAGGGTGCTCATGTTGAGATGCCTGCACCTGCGTTCTCCGCTTGTTCTCCCCTCCTGCTGCCAGGTGTCTGTGTCGACCATGGTGGTTGCGCTGCTGGTACTGCTCACCTCCCTGCCCAAGCCAGGGGGCGGGTCAGGCTCTGCTGGCCCAAGCGAGGCGTATCTTGACCTTATGCAAGTGCTGGTGCCTTGGGCGCTGCACCACCGACATGCGGTCAGAGTGCCGGTGCAGGTAAGCTGACGTGACGAGGAGGGAGGGGGTCACGAGATGTGCTGCGGTCAGGATGCCTACTGGGGGTGCTCCTTTGAAGGGAATAAGCTCCCGCAACCTCTGCCAGTCTCGCTTCTTCAACCTTGAATCAGCCTGGCGCCACTACTCCCACGCCCCTACCATGCAATTCCTCACTTGACATGCCCCTGGTGCACAGGCGCTGCTACATGCGGTGCTGGGCCGGCACCTGGCGGCGCTGGAGGCCGCTGCAGGGCCGCGCGCCGTCGCACTGTTGTCGGAGATGCGTCAGTTCCTGGACCACAACCCCGAGATGCGCAAGCTCCTGTCGCGTCAGACGCTGGTGGACCTGCATACCTACTCTGTGGAGCGCGAGACCAGCCTGCAAGGCCTATTTGGGGTGCGCGGTGGCAGCGGCTAACAAGCAGTCGTTGACAGGCTGTTGGCTTGTTGGATGTGACAGGTGGCGGCTGGCCTGGCTGCTGCTGATGCCAGGCGCCACGACAGCGTTAGTCGGAGGCCGGCCATCAGCACTTCAACTAATACCCCAGTCAAACAACTCGCCCCTCCTCTGCAGGTACAAACCTCCTGTCCCTGGCACATGAAGCTGCAGCTGCCGCACTGCTGCCTTCGCTGCCGCTCCTACCCTGTCACTGCCGCACCTACCTGTCGCTGCCCCCCTGCTGCATGCCCCTTCAGGTGCGCTGTGAGGAGGCGCTAGAGGACGGTGAAACCCCAAGCTCTGGCCTGACCTGGCACCTGCACCTGCGTGACCGCCTGCCCCTGGACCTCCTGGCGCTGGTGCCGCTCATGCTGCGATCTGTCAACAAGGGTGCGTCTGTGGGTAGCTTGGTGTGGGGCCCGAAATGATGTAGGTGCTGCTTGGTTAGCAAGCAACTATTTATTGTACGGATTGATGCGACCTAGCTGAATCGGCTGCTGTTACCACACCTGCTTATGGTACTGCCTGCGCTGTCTCCAGTTACAGCAGATACTAGTGCAGCCCAAATCGCAGCATTGTGACAGACACTGCGCGTCCATGTTGTCTGCCCGTGCTCGCAGCCTCCTACGCCCGTGCTGTGGCGGACCGTGGGGCAGCGCAGGATGGAGCGCTGGCTGACGGCAATGAAGGGGAGGGAGAGGATGGTGATGAAGCGGGCGGGGCCGGTGTGGATTCATTAGAGGCGGGGCCGGACAGGGAAGAGGAGGACGTGGAGGAGGGAGCGGCGGCAGCGGCAGCGGCGTATCAGCTGCGACCTCAAGTGCAGGTGCGTTTTGAGGACTGCCTGTGCTTGTGTTTTCAAGCATGCCGTGGCAAAGCTTGAGCTTGGCAGCAACTACACTGGGGTAGCGGAAGGCAAGATTACACACCCATCGACGCTGTCACGGATGCAACTTGTTGCACTCTAGAAATGTCACTCAAGTTTCCTAACTCAATTTCGATCAATGGCCGGCCATCACTGAATAGAACTTGTATCGCGCATCATGTCATCGCCGCGGCCTGTTATGCAGGCATCCACTACTCCTCAGGCAGACTGACAGCAAACAATCTGCTGCCAGCTTGCCCACCCTTGCTCCTCTGCATCAATATTGTCATGGTCAACCCAAACCATGAGATCGAACACTCGCTGGTGTCAGGCCACAAAGCTAGCACGTACAAGGGCGCAGCTGCACACGCACCTTCCCCACCGCTTGCGGTCCCACCTGCTCTCCCCCGGCTGACAGACGAGCCTGCTTGACGAGGGCCTGAACCGGGCTGAGGCGCTGGTGGCTGCCCGCTCCCAGCAGCGGGGCCTGGTGGTGGTGGCCAGCCTGCTGGACAACCTGCCCAACCTGGCTGGGCTGTGCAGGTGAGGCGCTGCTTGGGATGACGCAAGGGCTGCGCGGGCATAGCGCACAAATGCGAAGCCTGTGCAGGTGATGCAGGGTGGTGTAAGCGACAAAGCTGTCACCATCAACACAGGGCATGTCTCGATGTGATGCGTTTCCACGGGAAGCGACTCTTGCGCTAGCACAGTGATAGGCAGTTCGAATGAATGTAATGTACATTGCCGGCCCGCTGCCTGCCCCTTGTGCTCACCTGGTGCAGGACATGTGAGTCCATGTCAGTGGAGGCACTGGTGTTGCCTGACCGCTGTGTGGTGCAGAGCGATGCGTTCAAGCGGCAGAGCGTGACCAGCGAGCGCTGGCTGCACCTGCTGGAGGTCACACCCACGGATCTGGCAACGTTCTTGGCTGAGCGCAGGGCAGCTGGGTACACTATCATGGGTGAGCAGTACAGCACAGCCACGGGAGTTGGGCATTGGGCTGCCTGGCGCGGCATCAACGCCTGATCAACTCGTTGATGCCCTCCCACGCTCCTGTCTAGAGGCCTGGGGCACATGCTCTAGAGCAACTGCCCCGCCTGCTCCTTGCTACCCTGTGCAAATGCAGCTGTTGAACAGGCTGCGAACAGTGTGGGCCTTGAGGCAGTTGCGTTCCCGCGCGAGTGTGTGCTGCTGCTGGGCAACGAGCAGAACGGCGTGCCTGCACCGCTGCTGGACTTTGTGGACGTGTGTGTTGAGGTGAGGAGTGGAGCTTGCATGAGCAGTTTTGATGCGCCGTAGCCAACCTGTTATTCACCTGTTGCACCTGCAGATTCCCATGCTGGGCATCACAAGGTCGTTGAATGCTCACGTCAGCGGAGCCATGGCCATGTGGACATACACCATGCAGCACCTGCCAGCACGCTGACATCAGAAGTTCACTGCAAGCGTGTTGGCAGGAGAGTTTTACTGGCAACTCTCCTTTGCTAGCAGCTTCCAAGCAGGGATGACCTTGCTGTTTCGTCTTGCTGTTGTGTCGTTGCCTTTCTGGGCGCAGCCTGTATTTCTCTTAAAGAAATGCATGCCCGCAGATGTGTGACCAGAAACATTTGTTGCTGTCGTCCGCCATCATCGGCTCAGCCTCGCCTTGCGTACAGCCTGCAATGTCGATCATAGCGGATTTGCCGCAGGAGGTGCGCGGTTGGCCGCATCGCATTGCAGGCAGTCAACGGCTGGTGCATGAACGGTGCACACATCGAATGTGCATCGCAGGTCATAAATGTTCTACCCGCGGACGCCTTTGGTCAGCTTGAGCTGGCCAGCAAAATAGTCAACTTCGCGTTCACCCAAAAGGTGGGCCTTTTCGCCCTGCATGGTGCGCGAGCGAGCATGCGCGCTGTAACACTGGTAACGGACTGCGCTGCTTTTCAAAGGTGGCACAATTGGAGGCGGAAGCGACGCAACTGCGCGAGACGGTCATCAACAAGCAAACTGTGGTCAAATCACTGGAGCGACGGGTCAGCAACCTCGAGGTGGAAGTGCAGGAGCTGCATGTCAAGGTGAGTCTCATGTGCCGTGCATGCATGCAGCCAGGCATGGCGCCAGACAAGCTGCATGCGCTGTGTGGGCACCCATGCAGCTGTGTGTAACCTGCACACTACTGCCGCTGTGCTGCAGAACAAGCAAGCGGTGGAAGAGCAGCACCGGCTGCAGCAAGAGAAGAGCGTGCTGATAGACACCGTCAAAAAGCTGAACAGGGAGGTGGCAAAGCTTGAGGCCTTCAAGAAGAACCTGCTGCAGCACCTGCAGGATGACGACGAGGTGCGACACAAGGGTTGAGGGGTTGTCGTGTTTTGATGATGTGGCTCCAGGAATGGGGAGTGGTGGGCGCTGCTGACCTGATGATGCACCAAGCGAGCAGCGGTGTCCCTGTAGTGCCAATGCAGCTGATCGCACACCGTCTGTCAACGCAACCCTCGCTTGCGCACCTGTGCGCAGCCCACCAAGCTGGGGCGCTCCCTGGCAGCAGTGGATCTGAGCTCAGAGCGACTGGTGAATGAGCTGCTCAGCAGCGCAACGAAGCCTCCAGGGCACACCAGCAGCTCTTACGGACTGCGAGGTGAGGCACAGCATGCTTTCTGGGGGCAAAGGAGCGCTGTCATGTGGAGTTAGAGCCCTGAGTTTGTCCGTGAGCTCGTGGTTGTCCACGAGCGGAATGTTACTGCGCTGCTTTATGTGGGGTGCTGCACACAACAGGACTGTGGCAGCAACTGGAGTCTGCGTTGTGCTGCTCTCCCCACAGGCTCAGGCAGCTCACTGCCAATGACCACCCCTGGCATGCCAAGCTCCTCAGGGCGCACCGCAGGCGGCTACAACAGCGGCGCCTCGTCTCCGCCTCAGAAGCAGACCTACACGCCCAACGTATCACCGCCCATGGGGGACCCGCAGCCGCAGATAGATGGGAAGCAGTTTTTCCAAGTGGCACGGTGAGGGGCGATGCCTTAGGTGTGTTGCTCTGAACGCAACAGCAAGCATATCACCACATGTGTTTCCATATTAACACATTATCCAAGTAAGGCGTGCAGCCATGACCTGAGCACCAGCACTTGCCTTCCCTTGCCCGCTGTGACCTTAGATCCAAGCTGTCGTACGAGCAATTCTCACAGTTCCTGCACAACATCAAGGAGCTCAACGCCGGGCGGCAGAACAGGGAGGAGACGCTGAGGACAGTACAGGAAATTTTCGGCTATCCACACCAGGACCTATTCGGTGAGCAATTTGCAGGTGGCACCTGCAACTGGAGGGGAAACTGCAGTTTGCATGGCTTTGGGGGTACTGACCGGCCTCAACCACCTTGTGTTGACTGCAACGGTGCTGTGCAGGTGTTTTTGAGCAGCTGTTAAACAAGGCAGCAACATCATTCGGTGGTGGCGCCGCGTCATACTGACACGCTCAGGAATGCTCTAAGGGCCAGCAGTTGCGCACGGGATACGGTGTAAGCATCCTTCGCTTTCTGCAATCCTGAGCCAGATTCATCTGTTGCCAGTAGGTACATTTCATCAATTCCCTGCCGCTCCTGCATTTAAGCTGGGCCCTTCCGCCAATGCTTGCCTCTATATTTGCAAGCAATTTATCGACTGTCATCAAGCTTAATGGTTCCAGGTGCTGATCAAGGCTGCATATTACACAAGGATGCAACCGCACCGAAACAGAGGGTCTGCAAGCGCACCAAGCCACCAAGTCTAGGCAAGATGCTGGCCCATGCTGCAATCCGATGTTGCTGGATGATCCTAGCGCCATGCAAAGCCATGCTGAGGCACGCCACCCAGCCAAGGGGGTGTTTTGACTGTTGCTTGGAAAAGGTTGTTGAGTGCTTCAAAAGGCATCTGTAGATGGACAAGCGTCCCCGGATGCCTTTGGTGCGAGGGCCATGCACTGAGCCCAATGTGAGTCATGTACAACCATCCCCCCGGATGCCAGGCAAGGCAGGGGTCGCCCGCCTCAATTGGCAGACCTGTGCCCGCGTAGCGACAGCCCCCTAGACCAGCAGCAATGGCCATGTGCTGTTCAAAGCTGCTTCCTACTGTCGCCTTCTGCTGCTGCCTCCTGCCGCTGCTTTCGCTGCCAGTTCAATCACTGTCGCGCTGCTTCCTGCTGCTGGCAAGGCCTGTTTAAGCCTTGGGCTGGACGACTTTCAGGGAGTTGATCATCTCCTCACCCATAGCCTGCGTTACACAGTGCAACCATAATGCGACCATGCGTTAGTTGGCATGCAGAAATGTCGGGCAGCCTGTCACTGTTAAGAAACATGCGTGACTATGCTAGCATAGCATGCTGCGCACCTTCAGGACGGTGACAATGATCTCGCTGCCGGCAGCGAACTCATCCTTCAGCTGCTTGGCCAGCCTGGTGGCCTCATCAGTGCCGGAGGGCAGGGTCAGGTCGTCACGGGTGTCGCCGTTGTCGCTCATCAGGGAGACCTGCGTCGGCGCAGAAGCGAAATCTCAGCCCCGCCTGCTTCGTCCCTTGCCACGAATGCATGCATGTGTGCATGGGGAGGCATGCGGCTGCCGAGCTGTTGCTGTGCCACTCACGAAGCCCTCGTCGTTGATGTCAATGAGGGTGTACTCGTTACGGGCGATGTTGGGCACCTGCGCACATGCATTCGAGCGAGGGTGAAGAGTGTGCACACCTCCTGAAGCGCCGGTGGCGGCGTCAGCTGCATATATCGACGGCAGAACGCAATTGCCGCTTGAATGTGATTGAGACAGCCCGTGCATGCAGCCGCATGCGATACCCACATCGCAGTTGTGGGTGGAGGGGGTCAGATCCTCGTACTTCTTGCCAGTGAAGATGTCCACAGCGACGAAGTGGCACTTGGCGTGGCCGTGCTTGCCGGTCTTGGAGGTGGACACGTCCACGACCTGCGCAGCAGGGCCATGCACGAGTTGCGGCTCGACCCAACCCATTTTGAGCGACACTGCACACCAGCGCACAACTCCAGGGGCGCTGCGTGCCACTGACAGGGCTGCGCTACCTTGCAGGGCTTGCCGTTGATGACGATGTAGCCGTTCTTGCGGATGGTACCGGCCTGCTGGGGGTAGGTCAGCGAGGCACCTGCGGCCAGCGAAGGGCGCAACCTCTGTCAGAGTTGGATCCCCAATGCATGAGCTGCCGCTGCTTCCACGTGCGCTGCTCCGCGGGGCTGAGCTGGAGGCTGAGCTTTGGCCGCCGCACCCAAAAACCAGCAGCAGCGCTCCAAACGCACCGGCGTCCACAGACTCGAACGTCTCGTTCTCGTGATCAGACATGGTGCTGCTGCTGCTGCAAGGGGCGGCGGAGCAGGCGGCGGGGGAGAGGGCTCGTGCTGGCGAGGGCGGCGACCTAGGCACTCCTCGCGCACCTTGGGGTTTACGTTCCAGGGTTTGTGCAGGTGGGCACTCGCCGCGAACACAACAGAATGCGAATCCGAGAGCTGGCAGCGAGTCCGATGGCCCTGCCGCTGCTTAGAATACTTGCAAACGTAGCCGCTGGGCGGGGGGTGGCGGTCGAGCATGTTGATGCCATGGCTTCTCTGACACAGGGCTCCCACAAGCCCCTTGCACCGGCTGTGCAATACCATGGCCTGTGGCAGGCTGTTGCAGCAGCGCCTCTGCACACCTCAGCCTGCAGCAGCAGCAACAGCTCTGGGGTGCAAGCAGACACGGCCAGCCTGCGGTGGAGCGACCGCATCCATCTAAAGGGTGCACGCTTCTGGGGCAACCATGGGGCACTAGCAGAGGTGCGCAAGGCCCCGGGGCCTGCCTACTGGTGGAGGGGCCTGACATACATGGAGGTAGCAACGCCTCGTATGTCCATCGGGCTGTTCGCATCTCAGCCATTGCTTTCCTGGCCCCTGTGTTCAAGCCAAGCTTCCATCCATCACACCGCGCAGGAGAACAAGCTGGGGCAGCCGTTCGAGGTGGATGCTACTGTGTACTGTGACCTCAGGGCTGCAGGGACCTCGGACGAACTGGCCAAGACGATCAACTATGCTGATGTGTACAGGTGGAGCGTCCTTTGCTGTGCTGTTGTGTCACACGGCATAGAAAGCAGTTGCTTAACTTGAAGCACAGCCTTCGCCATTGCCGACATGACTGTTGCTGACAGCGTGCCTTGCTTTCATTCATGACAGGTTGATAGAAGGAGTAATGACCGGCCCTCCAAAGCAGCTGCTGGAGTGTGTGGCGGAAACCATTTGCCAGCAGGTGCTGCAGCAGCACCAGATGGTGTCAGCGATACAGCTGCATGTGCGCAAGCTCAGCATCCCCGCCGTCCCGGCCTTTGTGCAGTCCATCGGTGAGTTGTTGGATGTGCATCAAATAAGATGAGCCAGCTCCCAGGCGCGGAGCTGCTGACACAATCCCCTTACCTCGCACTCTCCTCCAATTTGCTGCCCGCTGCATGGTGATGTTTGTTTGCAGGCATTGAGGTTGTGCGCACGCGCCAGGACTGTTACAGTGGCAAAGCGTGAGTCAGGACGTGCCAGGAGACTTGCAATGGAGAGTTTGTTGTAGCGGTACCTGGCAGTGTTGTAGAGCAGACAACAATTGCCACTTACATCGTTTACAAACAATGCATTGGTACCGTGGTGTTCCAAATAACAGACGGTCCATACTCAGTGGCTAACAAATTTTCGGGGTACCACACTCTTTTTGTACAGCATTGCACCTGGTGCATGAATATGACAGGGTTCGGCGCTTAAAAAAGCACACCTGTTGCACATTCAAATGCCTCACATTGTCCTTTGTGAAGGACAGGGACTCATATCCCTGGCAGTTCTGCACGGACAAACAATGATAAAGTCTTCACGTGTGTCCAGGCCATGGCCATCAGGCAGGGCCTGTCCACCGCCACACTCTTTGCAACGATTGCGCGCTCCAATAGCTGGTGTAGCGTCAGGTTGTATGACCTCCGCCCCTCATCGCTTCCATCACCACTCCCTGCGTCGCTTCCCCTGTCTGCGTCGGCACCCAGACCATCGCCGCTGGGCCCCGCGTCCTCCGATTGTGCAGCCCCTCCAGACAGGCCGGTTGCTTGGAGGGTGTCAGGACACACAAAGTCACCTGACTCAACCTCTACGACAGCACACGCGGCCAGGAACCAAAAGGGGTGCACATGGCAGGGCTGTGCCACCTGAGCCAGGGCTGGCCAGCAGCACCTGCAAAGAGAGCGGGCGAGGGGGCCAGGGATGGTATGAGGGTAAGGGAGTGTTATGCTTCTGAGGGTGCAGGCGCCAGTCAGGGTGCAACCCCACACAAACCCGTTCATATGGATGGATCTTGTTACCTTGTCATATCCATCCACCCCAGGTGCATCGCACATACAAGCCATCGTGTGGCACTCACTTGATGCGCAGGCGGTGCCTGTCCAAGTTGACACGCGAGGTGTAGCCCTGCGGCAGCTGCAGCAACTCGCCAGGCGCTCCCATGAGCCGACACAGATGCGATGCAGCAGGGCGCCACTGCGCCGGCAGCTGTTGCGCCGAGGCGCCCGGCTGTTGCAGCTGTTGCAGCTGTTGCAGCAGGCCACCTGCCCAAGGGTTCTCGTCGGGGTCGCCCTCCTCCTGCTGTAACAGGCGCTGTTGCCAGCTGAGGGGCAGGCCACCGTCCAGCTGCAGCTCAAACGTGCACTGTCCTGCAGGCACATGATAGTCACCTGCGCAACGACGGACGAGGTGACGGGATAGGCAGGCGACAGAAATCACGGCTGCCAGCACCTGGCTGTGAGTCTACGCTGCTCTAGACGGCTGCAGAAGCGCCCATAATAACCAATGGCACAAGAGATTGCCCATCTGCCTCTGACACTATGCATGAGTGCATTCCTGACGAGGCCGCAGGTGAACGTGCATGACGCGTGCGGACCCTGACGCAAGATCGGAAGCAGGCCTCTTCCCCACCTGTCTCCTGGCACGCGCCGGCCTGCTTTTGCCCCCTTGCTAATTGCAAAACAGCCTTATGCCTCAGCGCTGAATGCCTGTGTGCGTTGCTCTGATGCCCTGCTGGACTCTGCGTACCTGCCTCTAGCGCTATGCTCATTGGCCCTTTGGGCATATCCAGTCCTGCCTGTCACTGATTACGAGACAGAGCAGCACCCGTGACTTGCCTGTTAGCTTGGTAGCCACCAGAAATTGGTCACTTGCCGTTGACATAATGGCCACATCACAAGAGCTAGGGCAGGTGGTAGGGACAGGGCCCGTATTGAGGCCAAAACTCGCATCGTGTGGAGCACCAGTGCCTGCACCTGGGCCGCTGGTGCAGGTGCTGGGCTGTGGCTGGTGGTCGATCCACACCATCTCCATGCCATGCAGGCCGTAGGTGCCGACCCACAGGCCACACAACCCATGGCTGCTGGGGGGGTGTTGAAGGGACAGCGGCCTGTGCGTAGCCAAGGCATGTGTGGTTGGGGGTGTCAACGATGAACAGGCTGCATCTCCTGTCAGCAACTCTCCTCAGCATCTTTCCTCGGCAGTCCTCTCAGCAGCTCTACTCAACAGCTCCCCTCAATCCCCACCTGTACAATGCGCCACGCTCCAGCGACGACCACGCAGCCGCCTCGGATGCAACCCGGTCAGAACTCGCGGCAGAGCGATCAAAGTTCGGCTCCTGATGCTCAGCGTCAGGTAGCAGCAGTCCGTCTGAGCCTGAGGACTGGATGTCAGCCTCTGATAGCACGCCGGAGGCGGAGGACGACGCGGAAGGGGATGAAGGGGCCAGCGAAGCAGCAGGGGAGGGGGAGGGAAGCAACGGGGAAGATGGCGCCGGGGAGCCATGGTGGCTGACCTGCATCTCTGGCTCGTCCGTCACCTGTTGCTGATGCTGGTGGAGGTGCGGCTCCCCAGGGTGTGCATCCCCACCCTCCAGTGGCGCCTGTGCTTGCTGCCCACCTTCTTCTGCCCTAAACAAGCCCAGTCCAAGGTCGTCTACAACCTCACCATGGCCCTGACCTCCACCTGCACCTTCGGCCTGCCCCTCCTGCTCCTCCTCCTCCTCCTCTTCGTCACCATCAGCAGCATCAGCAGCGCCACCCTCCTCACTGTCAGAGTCAGCATCGTGCCCCGCCCCCTGAATGCCCTCCACCACATGACCCTGCATCACATGACCCTGAACCCCCTGTGCCTGCACATCCCCCTGCCCCTGTCCCTGCTGCCCTTGTGCCCCATGCTCCTGCAGCCGCCTGCGTGCCTGCGCTGCCTTCCGGCGGTACGACAGCAGGTACAGCATGCTCTGGCTCAGGCCTGCAACGCGCAACTCCCCGGCAGGGGCCACGTCCGGCAGCAGCTGCGGCAGCTGACGTCCGGCACCAGAAGCAGCGATGGCGTCACGGATCGTGAATGCTGTGGCAGTTGTTGCCATTGCGGCAGCCGCTGTGCTGTAGCCAAGCCGGGCTGCCGCCCAGTATTGAGGGGCCAGCGGCAGGAGCAGGGAGAGATGCTGCTGCGCGTGTGGCGCCAAGCCGTGCCTTGCGAACAGCTCCACCTCATCCTGCAGCCACCGGGGCAACGACAGGCGGGGCAGCAAACCAGGTGCAGGTGAAATGGGGTGACGGTTCACGGCAGGACAGGACCAGGGAGGGCAGGGCGACGGGGTCAGAGGGCGGACGAATGGCAGCATGCCAGCAGGGCTTGGATGGCAGAGCAGGTCCAGGCGTCGATGCTCAGGGCTACAGCAGCAGAGTCAGAGCAGAGATGGCAGTGGTATACTGTGTTCTTGCAATGGCAGGGAAGTAGTTTAGCATACAAAAGCAGTTGACGCATCAGTGTCTACCCTCCCGGCCCACCCCCATCTGTCATCTCTAACCTCTGCCTGGCCTCAGCAGTAGAACCTCACCTGTCGGCACCCATGCTGGCAGCACAGCACAAAAGGGGGGCGGCCGGCGCCACCGCTGGCGTTGCCATCAGCACTGCAGGTCTGCGCACCGTTGCTTCTGCTGTGCTGTGCTGCGAGGTAAGCGGGGGGCCGAACAAACCAAGCTGCGCCCCCAGACATCCCCTGACAGTCGCTGCCGCTGCCCGAGGGGTGCAGGTGCTGCGGCTGCAGGAAGGGCGGGAATTGCAGCCACACCGGCAGCAGCTGCAGCTGCCCTGCTGCCCCCGGTCTGCGTGCTCCTGTGCAGCGGAGGCAGCGCACCACTGCACTGTAGCGCGGCAGGTTCCGCAGGCAGGGGCGCGTTACTGCAGGGGCACCGCTCCTGCTGCCTTCCCATCCTGCAGCGGCAGAGCAACCAGCGCCGCTGGTGCTGCCTGCTCCACCCGCTGCATGTTTCTGCTGCCAGGGATTTGCACAACGGAGCTTAAGCTGTTCCTGGATTGAGGCAAGAGAGCTGGATGATTCTGCCAGCTGCTGCAGCCTGATCTCAAACGATGGCAGCAGCCTGAGGCCACAGTTGAGGCTGAGGCAGGTGATGTAGTAGCCAACCAGACGAGGGGGGTCTACTGTGACAAACAGCAGCGACCCAAAGGGAGGGCACTGTGACAACAGCAAGCAGCACGCAGGATGCAGCTTATCTGAGGCAGGTGAATGGCTTGCAAACCCTACATCACTGACTCCATGGCAGGGATGCAAGATGCTCAACCCTGCTGCAGCCTGCTCACCTCGCCTGCCCAGATGCCCAGCTTGTTCCCATGCAGGCGCAGCAGGTTTAGGTACAAGGTGCGGTGGGTGACGTCTGGCGGCCAACCATCCAAGCTGGTGATGCCATGCGCCATGCAGCGAGGCCGCCACACAGCAGCGGAGCATAGTTCCTGGTACAGCCAGCTGCATGTGGCAGACAGCCGCACAAGCGCTTGGGCATTCAGGTGGCTGCACAGAAGGAAGAGCACGTCCTCTGGCAGCTCACGCAGGGAGTGGCAGGAGCGCTGATGCTGTTGATGCAGCTCCATGCTGTGCTGAGGATGGCAGGGAGTGGTTGCTGAAAAATTAAGGAGGATAATTGGTGCCATGTGTCGTCGGCGTGGCGCGTTCGTGCAGGGACCAATAGAAACCTTGCCAGGTCAGGTGTGAAGCACCGGTGTGGGCCCCCACGTCCCCATGTATTTCGCCATCTACGCACTCTGCAACCGTCGCTACCTCTTGAAAGGCCTGGACTGCGGACACAGCGGAGGGGCATTGGCGCGTGAATCCCCAGGCCAAATCAGAGTCCCAGGGCCAGCACACACGCGTTTCACGGCGCAAGGTGGCTTGGCACGCCCGGATCCTGTCGCGTCTTTTCGCTAGGGGCTCCAGCGGCGCAGCACCAGCGATGCTGTGCTCGCAAAGTCGCCTCCTTGGCCAGGCCAACAGTTGTTGCAGCGCCCCTAGGGCCCTGGCGCCATCACGCCTGCCTCGCTCGGCCTCTCAGCCTGACTCTATGTTTGGCACCGCGGCTACGGCCGCTCTTGCTGTGTCGCCGGCGCAGCCAGCCATGGCGCATCACGCGCCCGACTCCCTGCGAAGCAGCACAAGCACCACCGCAAAGCGACGTGCCAGCGTCGTGACGCCAGCCGCCGCCGTGGCCCATGCTCCACCCGCCGCAGCGCAGCCTGCAGCAGCCGCCACCCGCCGTGGGCGGCCCCCCAAGAAAAGCTCCTCCTCCACCTCCACTCCCCCCTCCTCCACAGCGTCAGCCGCTCCTTCACAGACTCTGCGCCAGGTCCCATGCATTGGGCCCAAGAACGAGGCGCTGTTCAGGGAGAAGGGCATGCACACGGTGCAGCAGCTGCAGCTGGTGCATGCGCAAAATGGTGGCAACCCCGAGGCCACCAAGGCGTTCCTGCAGGTGTGTGGGGCGTTAGCCGGAGCTTGCGCAAGTGAGGCCCAGTAGCTGCTTCACACAGCACATGCTTGCTGCCAGTGCACAGGCTGTTTGATGTTGCACTTCACAGCTGCGCAAACCTGTTGGTGTGCTTTGCTGCAGGATGTGGTGGGCATCAAGAACAAGGGCCACATCAGCCAAATCGTCACCTACCTGTGCCAGCCATCTGCCCTGGCATCTGCGGCGAGCGGTTTGCCAGACGCCGCCCAGCAGGGCCAGCAGCCCGGCAGCTTCATGGCTGACCTGGATTCCTTTGTTCAGCAGGCGGCCAAGGTCACCCTCAGCGTGGAGGGCAACATCAGCGCGGGCAAGAGCACCTTCCTGCGCATGCTGCGAGAGTCCATTCGCGACGAGGACATGCGGGTGGGTGCAGGGGAGGGATGGTCAGGCATAGATGTGGGGGCGTGTGTGTGCATATGCGAAGCAGCAGGGAGGGATGCTGCCGCAGTTTGCAAGGCGACGGCAGAGAGCCAAGTACCACACACGCTTATGCGTAACCTGTATTGTAAGGCTCACAGCACAGCCTGGCAGGCTGCATTGCCAGCCTCTGATGCTCCCTCGCACCCTGTCATTTTATAAACCCTGCCCAACAGGTTGTGCCTGAACCAGTTGACAAGTGGCAGAACGTTGGCAACGGCAAAGTCAACCTGCTGCTGGAGTTTTACCAGAACCCGCAGCGCTTCGCATACACGTTCCAGAACTACGTCTTCCTCACACGCATGGTGCAGGTAAGGCGGCCACAGGGCATCAAGCAGAGGAGGAACAGGGCGGGATAGCAACACGGCGCGGCACAGGCAGGTTTGGAGAGGGAGAGAGAGAGTTCGATGGCACACATCCTACCACCCTGCACGCCTGCACGTGCACACACACACTGGCTGCTATATGCGAGGGGTGCCTTTATGTTGAGTTGCCGGGCTGGTCCTCCCTTCCTGGGAGGCCGGCGGTGCGGCAGCCCAGACGCCTAGCCCTCGTACAGCACTACAGCAGGGATAATCAGCTGAGAGGCCGACACCCTGCGCGGGCCTCACAGTTAAGAGCCCCGGCGACATCACACACCTGATGCTGCTTTGCGTCACAGTCCATCCGCCTGCCTTGCGCGCCCGGTACACGTGGTGACCGGTCTTTGCCGCTGGACCCGCCTGTGCCTTTGTTGTTGCTGTGCGCCACATCGCCTTGGCGCCGCGCCGAGGCTGCGCCGTGCCATGTCTGCGTGAAACGCGGCCCCGCTGCAGTGGCTTCCTCAGCAGCTGACCCTACACGTCCATGTGGCGTTTTCCTCGCAGGAGCGCGACAGCTACTCTCAGTCGATGTGCCGTCTGCTGGAGCGCTCCGTGTTCAGCGACCGCATGGTGTTTGTGAGGGCGGTGCACAAGAGCAAGTTCATGAACGACACTGAGGTGAGGCAGGGGGAGGGAGGGGGGACGACAGGGTTGCGGCGCTGCTGTACACTAACTTGACCCGAGGGCTGCAGCGCTTGGACAGCGGCTGTGAGGGGCGACATGAAAGCGGCGCACGCTGTCTGACTTGGACATGTGTTGAGCAACTGTTGCAGTGCTGCTACCCTGAGTAACGTCTCCGTGTAGGCTTGGACCTGTACTCTGATCAATAATCTACAACCTGGCAAGCAGCACTGTGGGATCCATCTGTCTTTGCCATAGGTTGCTACACACACCTTGCTGTTCCTTCAGTCTCCTTCTCACCCAAGCACGCCTCCATGACTGTCCCCGTGCAGCTGGCCATTTACGACTCCTGGTTTGACCCCGTGCTGGCCACACTTCCCACACTTGTGCCGAACGGCTTCATCTACCTGCGCGCCAACCCCGAGACGTGCTACCGGCGCATGCAGAAGCGCAGCAGGAGCGAGGAGAGCACGGTGCAGCTAGAGTACTTGCAGGTGCGAGAGGGCATGGGCGCGCTTGCACATCAAGCCAGGGGGCTGGGCTGTTGGGATCTTCATGTACTGCTGTGCATGCTTTGATTGTGCTCGTTGCGTCACTTTCTCCCTGACGCTGCAACTGCCCCTGCGTGCCTGGCCCGCTTCACACTGTCTCCCCATGTGTTTGCTGTGCTCAGGACCTGCACTCCCACCACGAGGACTGGCTGTGGTCAGGGGGTGTGAAGGCCACTGACTCCAAGTACCTCCACATTCCACACTCCAACCAGATCCTGCTCAACAACAAGTGAGGCGGGGGCTAGAGTCTGCGCACAAGGGGGGGCATTGATGCAGCATGGGTGCTATCCTTGTCTGAAACCTGTTCATGAAGCTACGTGGTCGTGTTTTGCAACAGCCAGCAGGTACTGTGCAGTGCGTAACAGCTCAGACTCGTCCTCACACAATCGCACCCCTCGCTGCTGTACCCGCTGCCTGCAGGCCCTCTGGTGTGAACGCCGCTTCTGCCCCTCCACCTGCAGGGGCGGCTTCCCTGCAGCTGCTCCAGCCGCAGCAGGCGCCCTCCAGCTACGAGGTACCGCCCGTGCCCGCGGCACTGCGGGACAGCCTGTACATACTGGACGCGAAGAAGGGCCAGCACATGCTGCACCACCTGGATCAGGTCAGGGCAATGATGGGGGATTGGCGGGGACCGGGGGAGGGCGGCAGAGGGTGGCGCTGCTAGCCGGCAGTGCAGGATTGGCACAGCAGCTCCATACACCTATGCACTGGCCCCTTTCTCACTACCGCTTATGCGCTGCACCTGTGACTGCTTGTCGTTGACAGGTGCCGGCGCTGGTGCTGGACTGCGACACCGATGTGGATGTGGAGCGTGACCATGAGTACAGGGCGCATGTGGCGCACCAGGTGCAGCAGTACACGGCGTACGTGCGGGACATGATGAAGGCCAAGGCCAACGCACATGCAGCGGTGAGTTTTGAGCGATGCGGTCAGGACGAGCCGGTGAGAAGGGTGGGTGGGTGAGGACAGGTGCAAGTGGTTGTGTTACCTGATTCGACGTTGGAAACGTTGCAAAGGGATGATGGGTCATGCAGAAGCAAAAGGGTGCTTGGTGAGTGGTGACCCGCTTCTGCAGCACTCAATGCTGTGCCTTGGTTGGCCTGTGTTGACCTTGTCCTCGTAGGCACGGAAGGACGCGCCCTTCGACGGCTACTTCCTGCGTGACAGCATCGGCAACATTGACTACATGGGCCCACATTTCCACACTTTGGCGCATACCGATGCACGGCACATGGTGCAGCGTGCGGCAGCTGCCACAGCAGGCAGGCACTGAGCGCCTTGTCCTGTACTTGCCCGGGCTGCAGCGGTGTACACCCCACTATGTGCCCTAGGGCTCAAGCGAGCCAGCAGACGCGGCACTTATCCCAGGGGGCTACATGGTTTGTTGCAGGCCTGGCATCTTGGATGCAGCGTCTGTTGCATCAGCACTGTCATGCGGCTAAATGACAGCACCGCACTTGCTGGAGACTGCCGCTCGTGAGGGCGCAGGTGCTCGTGCGCTGCAGCGCATGCTGAGCACCTGCGACCTTGAAGCACGTCTGCAGCACCATTCTGCAGCGAGCCCTGATTCCCTTCTGAAGGCTTGCACAATGCTGCCCACCCGCCCTGAGATCAGTTTGCTTGGGGCAGATGTCCCGTGCACCTGCCGTTTGTCAGCTTAGGCGGCCTTGAGCTCCATAGCCAAATGTGCTCTCACACGCCCCTTTCTTGTATTTCAGCGAGGGGATTCATAGCCTGCAGTGTGCAGCTCCGCACACCTCCCACTGCCCGCTGGACCAGCCCTGTCAATGCTTGAGTGTTGTATTGACATTTCCTGTGTATGCGTGTGTGTGCGTGTTTAGCCCAGCCAACTTACAGACCGATTATTTTGCTGTCTTTGTACATCACCTACTGTGTTTTGCACCTGGACCGGGGGCACCCTGCTGGCCTGCGTTGCCTGGCATGGTGGAGGGCGCTCTCCTGACACGTTCTCGGTCAGGAAGTGTGGCCCCCGTGTTGTGACCCGGGGGGGTGGCGCTCCTTCACTTCTTTTCCGCAGCATACCGCATGCCAGTGCTTTGCCTGCTGCACATGCACCGCATATCCATGTTGAACGATGGGAACATTTGATTTGTTCACAAACATGACATGGCAAACTGTTGGCTGCAACCGCCGTGTAACATCATCATTCTCGCGACACTCTTGAACATTCAGCACGCTGTTGGGTGGCGCCAGGGTGCCATGGTTGTGCAAGGTTGTGCAGAGGCGCGGGCGGATGAGCAGCAGGCATGGTTGGGCTGAATCTGAATGGCGGCTGTCATCAGAGGGCGCTGAGGACTGCACCCAAGTGCTTGAGTCGTGGCGTTGCTAGGGGTCAGCTGGCTGCCTGTGGTGGTGTATGGATGATGGTGACGGCAACGCCTTGTGGTTTGACCGTCAGGTTTGCACTTGGGCCTGCAAAAGCAACAGGATGGGGCGCAAATCGGCTGTCAAAGTGCGACGCCCCTTCTGTTACATCAGCTCATGAACAGGTGTACGGCACAGGCAGTCATAAAGCACTTGGAGCAGCTGGTGGTATGGGCTGCGCAGGTGCTGCGACTGAGCCCGTCTCTGCACTCACCGCAGTACTGCAGCAATGTTTGACCCTCCTCGTTCTTCAGCAGCCATGTGTGAGTGCTGAACGTACCTGCAGCAGCGGCCAGCGCACAGACAACGAAGCATGCTGGCGGTGTGTAGTTCCTGGTGCCCCGTAGGCTGTACCATGCAACACAATCGCAACTGAAGTCCAGCCTGCCAAGTCACCACCTTGGCAGTCAGTGGTTCCTGTGCTCTGATGGGGTTGTTCATTCCCCAAGCCGCACGCCGTGCCGCAACGCACCTGGCTCAAGCCCCGCCCATGACTGAAGCCGTTTTCATGGCTTACCCTGGCTTGTTTCTGATTCGGGCTCCAGCACGTTGTACAGCTGCTCCTGACCCTCCCAGTTGATCCATACCAGCTGCACCTGATCCCCGCTCAGGTTACTGATGCTGAGGGTGCTCTCAGCCGTGTGCTCGTCATTGTAGGAAGCAGGGTACGCAGCCATGCTGTCCAGGCAAGAAGTATGGCAGCGTTAGCAGCCGAAGTGCTTGCAAATGGCATGGACTGGATACTGAAAATGTGTGGGGTAGAGCATGTGCTTCGCCTCGCGCCGCTGACGCGTCGCAAGTAGCCAGCCGGCTATGGAGCATGCGCGCATCGTTTGCAAAGTGTAAGGCGTCCGTGTGCGCAGCACGCACCAGCCTCCGTGCCATGCATGCTGGGCCTCTCTAGTGCACCTCCCTGACCCACTTCTTTGCCTTCATGTGCTCAACGCAGGTGCCTGACTCAGTTCTCACGCTACATCTGCCCGCGCTGCAACTGCCCCTACTGCTCGCTGCCTTGTTTCAAGAGCCACAGCACAGCATGCACAGAGTCATTTTACAGGTGCGCAGCCGCCGCTGCCCATGAGCAGCTTGGCTTTGGGTCGTCAGGCAGCACATGAGTCTGTACTGTGTTGGTGAATGCTTACGTCAACGTGCAAGGTTGGGAGGGTGGGTGGTCATTCTGTGCAGCTGTCTCTCTTGAGGCAAATGGAATGGATGTGCGGGGAAGGCCGCATCATGGTTCACCCCCCGCCTTTCAACACCCTTGCCTTGGTCTGCTTGGCAGCTGCACACGGCAACCCTCTCCCCCCTTGTGCCTCGTTTGCCCTGTGCAGGGACCAGGCTGTGGCAGAGCTCAAGGGCAGCAAGGCAGAGGATGTTGATGACAAGCGCAAGCTGCTGGAAATCCTGCAGCGCTTCCACAACCAGATGCAGCAGGACGAGCAACAGCAGCAACACCTGATGGCTTCTCCGCATCAGGAGCAGCATCTGGGCGGCAGGGCCTCAGAGGGAGCAGGGGGCAGCGACAGCGAGGCGGGGGACGAGGACGAGCAGGACAAAGATGAAGAGGGTGGGGAGGAGGGCGAAGGGGAAGGAGGAGGGCTGGACAATATTTTGTCAGAGGAGACGCTTGGACGCATCCTTGGCAAGGTAAAGCGTGCGAGCCAAGGGCTGGGGATCTGAGGGTGGTGGCCTGACCGAGGGGATTTACTTTCCTTACTGCTGAAAAGGTGTCGCAAGGGGGGAGGTTGCGTTTCGCATGGCTGGTCTGTGCAGCTGGCTCAGAGGCCACTAGACGGAAATCCCTCTGCTGCCACTGGAAGTGACACCAGCTGCAGTTATAATTTGCTGTGCAGCTCAAGGCGCCGTAATATCAGAATCGCATGAGGCACCTCCCTCCTTGCACTTGGGCTACTGCAGCAATGTCGCTGTGCATCGTGTGTGCGCAGGTTCAGGCTGCCTTAGCCGCTGCTGAGGCGGGTTCCTCGCAGCCGCCGGACCTTGAGCAGCTGCTGGAGCAGTTGGTCCTGGACGATGGGGACCTGAAGCCACAGGAGCTCAAGGTGTGGACCGCCGAGGAATGCGGGGCTGGGATAGATGCTGGTATGCTTGGGCCTGCGGTTTGCAGCGACAGGAACGGCAAGATGGCAACGCAGTAGCACCCCCTTTTGTCCTTGCCTACGCCTCAATCCCCTTCTCTGCCTTGCTGTGAATTTCCTTCCTGCCTTGTCGCACATGCCCCTGGCCACAGGCTCTTCACAAGGCGGCAGTGAGCGGCGGCCTGTCCCACCTGCTGCCTCCTTGGCAACCCTGGTGGTTCAGCCCAGAGGCCAGGGGCATCAGGCTAGGGGCGCATGGCCAGCCTGTCATCAGGGAGGTGCCATCATCTAGTCAGCAGGCGACAGGGGGAAGCGGGCAACACGCAGCAGCTAGCGGCCGGCAGGGGGAAGGGGCTGGGGCAAGGGGAGAGGCGGTGCAGCATGCAGGGGCGGGCAACGGTGGTGGAAGTGTTGGCGCAGGAGGTGCTGCGAGGGCAGAGGCTGGGGCAGCGCATCAAGGGGCAGGGGCAGCAGCAGAGCATGGCCATATGTTTCAGCGGTCTGCCGCGGCTGTTGGGATTCCGCCCCCTCCCTCCAAGCCGTTGCCGCCGCTGTCGTCCCTGTCCAAGTGAGTGCAGTTGGTGGCGGTTGGAAGTGGGAAACTGTGGGTGTGTCTACTCGAGCAGTGGCAGCAAAGCTGCTTTGATCTACTACAGCTTGGCAAATGTTGGGGCCTTGTGCTCATTACTCACCTTCATCATCTTCCCCCTGCTGGTTGTGGTGCCAGTTTTTACCCTGCTTCTCGCCACTCGTTAGTTTGCGTCTCCCAGCGATTGCAGGACCCTGTATGCCCCCTTCCCTTCTTCGACCTCTGACCCCTGTCCCCGCGTGCACCAGGGCCTCGCCCTCGCTGCTGCTGCGCTGGCACCTGCTGGACGTGCTGTATACGTACTGCCATGTGCTGCGTACCTTCAACGGCGACGTCAGCGGGGGTATGGAGGCAGAGGCAGCCCACCTGGTGCTGGCACTGTCCTGCGTACTGTCGCACAACCCAGGGGCAGGAGCAGGGGCCAGGTACCACCGGCAGGCGCAGGGCGCGTCTGCTGCCCCAGCAGGCGCTTCATCCTCCCAGCAGCAGCAGTCGCAAGGTGGGCTGCCGACGCTGTGCAGTGAGGCTGTCCTGGGGTGCCTGTGTCGTGCCTGCCAGCCCCCAGTGGGGGAGCCCTCTCTGCGACCCCAGGCTGTGGCAGTGCTGTGGGACGTAATGGCACTGCTGCGGGCAGGCGGCTCAGCGGTGATCCTGGCAGTTACACACCTGCAGTCGGTCATGGAGGCAGCTGCCGAGCAGCTGAAGGCCCCTGAGGTTGCTGCCCTGGGCGGGGGGACCGCTGCTGCCATGGGTTGGGTGAGGGGCCGGAGTGCTGCGGCTGCTGCAGCGCAGCCCATCCAGGAGCAGCGGGCGGCGTTCAAAGCAGCTGCGAGGAAGCTGTTGTTCCTGTCCTGCTGGGTCAATGAGCAGGACGAGAGCGTTCTGGGTGCGGTACAGGCGGCGTTGGAGGAGGAGTGGAGGGTACATGGCGCCACGCTTCCCCCCAGCGTCAGGGAGGCGATGGAGGGGCTGGGGGAGGAGGGCGTGGCAGGGGCAGTGCCGGCATCCATGGCGGGCATGGCGGCACGACAGCTGCAGAATTTGCAGCAGCCTCAGCGCAGGCCGATGATACAGGAGCTGTAGAACTTTTGTTTGGGCACATACATGTATATAGACGACAAAACTCTGAAGTCTGTATTGTCCAAAACAAACTTGCATTATGGCTTCACACGTCCAAGTCTGTGCTGGGTCGCGGTTTGCAATCAGAGAACAGGCACAGCACGTCGAACGCACCTGAAATAGCGCGTGATAACAGAGCAGCTGCGACGGACCTGACGGACAGGCGGGGCATTTGAATCAGTCTGGCTTTTTGAGCGCCTGCAGCTCGCAGCGGCGATGCTCTATGTTGACAAGGTGGGCATGGCGTGGCTGTCGGTGCAGTGGATCGGCGCTGGGTGCATGCTGCATGCCAACCGCGTGCTGCGCCCCCTCCCTCCTCAGTACCGGCCGCATGCGTTCAAGGACTTTGAGCTCAACCGAGACGTTGCTGATAACCTGAAGAAGCTGGTGAGTGCATATGCTGCCTGCAGCCACCAAAGCAGGGGGGTTGAGTGCACGGCGCGGAAGCCCCATGCAGCCTGTGACAGCCACCGCCTCAGCTTTTGTCCAGGGCATCAGCTGCGGTGGCATGGTCAAGCAAGGCACACAACTCCGGTCCATTATCACAGCCAACATGCACAGCCATGTGCACGCCACGGTGCTGTCACTCAGGCTTGCATCTGTGCATGCCACACACACTCTTGCTTGGTGCTAGGTGACATCTGGCGACTTCCCGCACACGCTGTTCTATGGGCCGCCTGGTGCGGGCAAGAAGACGCTCGTGCTTGCGCTGCTGAGGGAGCTGTTTGGGGCAGGAGTGGAAAAGGTGAGCGGGGAAGGGAAGGGGGTCGGGTGTGCAACTGCACTGAAGAACAGGTCCAGGGGCTGGGTGGTGAATGTGGCTCCTGAATTAGGGGCCTAGTTTGAGACATGCTGTTGGGTCAACCATGTGCTGGTCATGGAGTGCAGATGGGGAGCCCAAGCGTACATTCATGCTGTGCCGAACACCTGCCAAGTGATCTGTGCTGGCACTTGCTGCTTGTAGGTCAAAATCGAGACCAAGCCATGGCAGATAGAGGTGGGGCTGTGGCAGCAGGGTCAGCGGGGGGGCAGGCGTGACTGGGCAGGCTGGCTACCCTGTGTGGCGTGGACGACTTGCTGGGCTTTGCAATGTGGTCTGGGCGGGCTGCTAAGCATTGACGACTGGACAGTTTCAGGGTTGTAGTTGCCAGCCTCAGCTGACCTAATCACAGGCGCTGCTTTGAGTTGCTTGACTTGGCGCTCATCGCGCCACCTCCCACCCATACCAATGCTTGCACCCGCCTTCCCATTCCCTGCAGCTGCCCAGCCGAAAGATTGAGGTTGAGCTGACGATGCTGAGCAGCAACTACCATGTGGAGATGAGCCCAGGGGATGTGGGCAACAACGACAGATATGTGGTGCAGGTCAGCAGCAGGGAGCAGGGGACTGGGGGGTGGGGCAGTGGGGCCCTTGGGGGCGGGAGGCTGGCGTTGGCAAGGGATCAGGGGAAGGGACCAAAGGTCAACAGCAACAGGTACACAGTGCAGGTAGGGCTTGTGGAGGAGGGATTCAGGTAAAGCGCAGGGGGAATGAAGCCTGTGGTCATGAGCAGTGCTGTTGTACTGCACGTGCGCAAGTGCTCCTTCTGTCCTGGCCCCTGCTGCGCTTTTGTG